>APFE031018343.1:32373-43452 GCA_000404065.3 Pinus taeda
TGAAAGATTCAGAACGATGCTTAGACTCACCAACATCCCTTCAGATTAAGGGGGGGAATGTTGACACCTAATCCTCAACGATTGGGAGAATTGAATGTGAACAGTCATCAAGAAGATGAACTGAATGATCACATTCATGTATATAATAGATAGCTACCTAATGTAATAAATGAATCAATTTTTCTGGAGTTACTCCTGGCCTGACACTCCATTTAGTTTGACTAGTTGGACCGTGCCTCCGTCTCTGACCTCCTTAACCATGTACGGTCCCAGCCAGTGCATTCTGAATTTTCCCAGAAATTTTTCAAACTTACTATCATATATCAGCACTAAGTCATTTACCTTGAAGGTGCGCAACGTGATATGGCGGTTGTGTCAGGATTTTTCACGCTGATTTTGTACCTACTGATGAAATCTAGCCAAAAACCGTTCCACCTCGAGTTCTTCCAATTGCGCGAGCCTTTCCTCTAGAGCTTCGTGATCTGTCATCCTTGTGAGCACTGCTATTCGGAGACTAGGTACGATATATTCCATCGACATGACAACTTCCATGCCATAAACTAACCGGAAAGGTGTACGTCCCATCAGTTTCTTCAATGTTGTCCTATAAGCCCATAGCACGATAGGTACATGTAGGTCCTAATCGTTTCGCTGCGTGTTTCACAATTTGGTCAGCGTAGTCTCCAGTATTTTGTTGAATGCCTCTATTGTCCCATTAGCTTGTGGGTGGTACGGTGTAATTTTCTGATGATACACCTGGAACTCTTCTGTAAGTGCGCTAATGGTTTCATTTAGGAAATGTGTTCCGCAATCACTCATTAAGATTTTCAGACAGCCAAATTGGGCCAACACGTTTTCAAACAAAAAATTTACAGCTGTAGTGGCCATGCAGTCTTTGACCAGCTACGCTTCCACCCATCCTGTCACATGCTCCATCAAGGTGATGATGTAGCATGTGCCCATCTTTCCCTAAGGTTTTATCAGTCCCACAAAGTCAATTGCCCATTTTTCAAACGGCTGCAATGTCATTTGTGGATTTAATGGCATCTCGTCCCTCCGCCATGGTTTTCCAGTCCTTTGACATATATCGCAGGCCTTACAATAAGCTTTCAAATCCTGGTGCAGGGTTGGCCACCATAACCCTACACAAAGAATATTTTGTGTGGTCGTGCGTCCTGCATAGTGTCCTCCTGTAGCACCCCCATGTGCTTCCATGAATATCTAACTTTCTTCGAATTCAGGTATGCATCTTCACAATATCTCATCATTTCCCATTTTGTAGAGGTGCCCCGCGATGACATAAAAATCCACCGTGTGCACCACCATTTCAATATTATGTTGGACGGAGTATTCCTTCGGTGCAGTCCCTGTTGTCAAAAAATGGATTATATCTTTGAAGTTCCCATCCGCGACGTGCACCGCAAAGAGTTGTGCATTAGGTAGTCCCTCCTCCAAATTAGTGGGTTTCTCACCTGTCTCAATTCGCAACAAGTGATTCGGTCCTATGTTCAAGCATCTTGGCTTTAATATGACCTCAAAATCATATTCCTAGAACAATAAGAGCCACCTGCATATTCACCCCCCCAACACAAGCTTATTGACCAGGTATTTCAGCGCGAAATGGTCGGTATACATCTTGAAATGTCCTCTAAGTAAATAGTGTCAGTCTTTTTGGAGCGCGTACACCATCGCCAACCCCTCGCACTCGGTGGTGGAATAGTTCTTCTCTGCTTTGGACAACCTCTGACTTGCAAACATGATAGGGTGATCCAATCCTTCCCCGCCCTCCTATGTGAGCACTACTCCCAGCGTGATACATGACGCATCAACATGGACATGAAACTCCACATCCCATTTTGGGAAGACCAGGATTAGGGCGGAGGCCCATTTCCTGTTCAAGATTTCCAAACTTTTCATACAATAGTCATTCCAACAAAATGTAACATCCTTTTTCAATAATTTTTCCATCGGCGCAATGATTTGGGCATAGTTTTTGATAAACTTTCTATAGTATCCGGTGTGTCCCAAGGTAGCGTACATTTGTTTAACACTTCGCGGTGCTTCCAAATTTAGAATAATGGCAATATTTGTAGGGTCCACCATAAGTCTTTTTTTGCAGACCACATGTCCCAGCAGGTTTCCAAAGGGAACAAGGAATGTGCACTTCTTAAGGTTCAGCGCAATCTAGTGTCGTCAGCAAGTATCCAGCATCAAGCGTAAGCTTGCTACATGGTGCTTAACTAATACAAAGACAGTCCAATCATCTAGATAGACCTCCAAGAACTTGTAGATGTATTCTTTGAACGTAGCAACAATGATGCGTGAAAATATGGTTGGCGCGTTATTCAATCCAAACGGCATAACGGTGTATTGAAAGCAGTCCCATTCCGTCGCGAAGGTCATTTTTCTCCTATCTTCTGGCACAATATTGACCTGATGGTACCCTAAGAACCCATCCGTGAACGAGTATGCTTCTTGGCCACCAACATTTTCTATTACTTCATTTGTGAACGGTGTCAGGAATGGATCGTGTACACAGGTGTCATTCAACTTCCTGAGGTCCACGCATATTCTTATTTCGCCCTTTTTCTTTTTCTCTTGCACTACCATAGGACTCACCCAGTCGGATTCTTCCATTGGCTCAATAATTCTGGCTGCGAGCATTTTTTCTAATTCTTCACGAACCTTTTCCTTATATTTCGGATTCAGGCAGTAAGGTCGTTGCTTAACCAGCTTCGCGTCGGGTTTCAAGGTGATCTTCATCATCCTTAAGTTTCCAACGATCCCTTTTAAGTCCATAATTTTGGTTGGGAATAAATCTTGGTATTCATTGAGTAAATCAGAAACCTTATTCACCGTGGCATCATCCCAATAGTCCCCAAGCATTGCGTACTTTGGCTCAACTTCTGTTCCAATGTTTACCTGCTTTGTTTTTAATGGCACGGTGATGTCAGGATCCTCAATCGATGGTCCTCGAACCTCATGAAAACCTTCCATTTCTGGAATGTTAATATTTCGTGGGTCCTCATCATCCTCTTCAACATTTACATTATAACACTCCAGCACGCAGCTCAGCTGTGTCACCCATTCTGGCTGAAGTACTTCCATTGGCTCCTAGGGTATTTTGAAGATAGTTGCTTTTACTTCCTGTAGTGCATCGTCAACAGTATCCCACCAACGATCTTTAAATGTGAAAGTTAACAGAAATCCCTCGCACAAGATATCCCATTCGCTCATACCATGGCGAAGCTCCATCTTAGTATACCAATTCATGGGTATGACATCTAGGATATGATAGAACAAATGTGCCCATTCAAGTTTTGGCTCTTCCCCATAGACCTTGGTCCATTTCGCGAGGTGTGTAGATGGATCACCCCGTCCGTCATACTTGTCTTCTAGTTGCATCTGTAGTTTCCCAAATTGTAGGCGCATCATCCTTCTGTATCTGCATCAGTTCTCAAAGCTTCTCTGATGCATACCCCACCACCTTGTGGGCATCGTGTGCAGTGCCCATTTCAGAGCATCGAACCACTATTGTTCTGGCACTGTGCTTTCAAATTTGTTTAGGAATTCATCCACCGCTGTCAACCCATCATACATAGGCAGATCCCTTACCTCTATTGTCACGTAGCACAGTGATCTTACCATCATGTTGCAATTGAGTGTGGTTACCTCGTGTAACCGGTTCAGCCATCATTCTATTTCCTCATTTGAATCTGATGTGCAGGAGCTTTCACGCTCCCACGAAATCCGGCCATCCACTATAGGGTTCACCCAATCCTGTTCTTGAGCAGTTATCTTGTAGATAAATTCTAGCTCATCGTCTCTCTAATCATTGCGCACTTCCGCAGGGTCTAAAGGAACCACTATGCGTAGTGACTTTTTCTCAAAATCATCTTGTGCTTCTTTAGATTTATTACTCCATTCATATCAGTGACCCAATCTATTCCTAGTAGTGCTAGATAGGGATTGTTATCATCAACAATCTCTATCACCTCGAAATCTGCAAGCACGCTCGCACCTTCGATGTCTATTGTTATCTGCTTCAAGCTTCCCATCGGTAGGATCTTCTACTGGTTTTCCATCTATAATTGAGTAGGGGACCATGCAACACAAGCCTACCCATGCGCTCCCATGTCTGTTTTGGCAGGACATTCACATCCGATCCTAGATCCAAAATTACTTGATCCATTTCATACTCCCCAATTTGTGCAGTCAATCGCATTTCCCTTCATGTTCATGATGTATGTCTCCTGAGCTTCTGGACAACGCGAGGTTCTCCTGACCCAGCGCACCTAGTGATAAGTTCCTGTAGTCCTTTCACAGCCTTGCTGTCACGCAACAACTTCATACATGTCTCCAGAAAGGTAGTGATAATTGAAGGATCCATCTTCGGCTCTAGTTGATCCTTACTACCTGAAGTGGAAGCCTCTGTGAAGCTCTTCTTAGCTTCCATTAATGTCTCCTTCACATGCTCCAAATCAAATTCGGGTTCCTTTGTAGGAGCCTTGCGAACCCACGCACGCTCTTCAAGTTGCTCACCTTTGTCATCTCCTCTCGTGATACTGCTTCTAAGCACTATGTTTACATTCAAGTCCTCTTCACACGGCTCAGACCTCATCCTTTGCAAATTCTGATTCGGGGGAGGCTGGAGTATCCCTTTATCGCACAGCCTCATTGTCAGTGTAGTGCAGTCCTCCGTCTCATGATAAAATTGAGTATAATATAAACATGATTCTTCTGTCGGATTTGTACAATCATGGGCATAATTCCCTGGCCCTTCGCAATTGTAACAAATTAGTTGTCTGCGACCCCTTCCTAGTCCCATTCCACCTCGACCTCATCTGCGCCCCTGAAATCCAGTGTGCGCCATTCCTGCATTTGGGTCGAGGGCTCGCGTTTCGGTCTACACTCTATATGTAGGAGTATGATCCATCATCAGCTCGTAACTTTTGCAGGTGCACTCATCATGGCCTACTGACCTGTTATCACTTAGAACTAAAGCTTTGATGCATACAGTTACATGCCCTAGTTTGATGACAAAGGTCTATGTTTAAGTTTTTTTTCATTTTTATTTGTCTCACTTAGGAGTCGGAGTTTTAAGGGTTTTTAAACTTAAATCAGACTCTGCTCCTATTGGCTTTCCTCCACTCATCATTATTCCATACTCATGTCTCGTCTATGCCAAGTCACCTTGTCTTTTAGTGATTCCGCAGCGCAGTCTTATTCACCCATTTCGCATCGCAATCATAGTCTAGCAGTTTCGCAGCGTGTAATGATTAAGCAGTTTCGCAGCGCATCATTAAAAAATATAACTAACAGCGCTGTGAAATCATGGATTCATGCATTCTGCAGCGAATCTTTCCTGAAATGTCAAGTCCATAGGTGAGTCAGCATTTCCGTCCATTCATGTCAGTTTGAGTACCTCTTGAAATCATGTCTGAACGTTCATTTGCCGCTACTCCACCAATAGATTTTTGATACGCACGGAAATCTCATTCCCAAGAGATTTTACCGTGCATAGTCCTTAATAATGGTCGTGAGTGTTGCATGAGTAACCAGTCATGTTTCAAATTTGAATTTCAAGCGAGGTTGTTCAAGCGAGCCTAATTACAAGCAAGGTTGAGTTAAAAAGAGGAGCTGTATCGTTGTATCACCATCTCAACTGGAGCTGTTAGAATTTTGTTGTGAAGATTTCAAAGTAAGAATTTGGCTGTGAAGATTTCAAAATGAAGATGGAGAGAAAGGAGCACAGGTCCGGCAAATGTCAAAGGAATGAACCTGAAGGCCTGGACATAACCTTGAGAGATGAAGGCGTGAAGAAGGCGTTTAAAGATGCCGGGTGCTGGAGATTTTGTAAAAAGCTACAAGGAGGGCATGCACAGGTAACAAAAGAATTTGCACTTAATTTTACTGGTTTGAATTCAAAGGTTTCCATGTTAGAGATATCGGTTTCTCCAGAAGCAATAGCTGCTGTAACCGAGATACCAAGAGGCTAGGAAGAATGGTTCAAAAATTTTAAATTTGATAGGAATCCTTGTAAGGAGTTCTTAAAAGAGGCATATGTAAATGAGGATTACACAAAAGCAGTGCCTAGGTTCTATCTCAAGGAACATTATGCTCTTCTTCTTACCTGCATTCAGAAGTATTTAACCTGTGAAGGAAGTTACAATAAGGTTTATCCTTATCATTTTAAACTGCTCTTGCATTTTACCGGGAAGGTCTCCATAGACATTACGTTTTATTTATTTCGCAGTCTAATTAAAATGTGTGATAAGGTGCAGCTCAGGAAAGAGGACTGTGAAACCTCTTTATTTCATCATGGTCTGATTAAGCTACTGATTTTAGATAGCCTCCAAAAGATAGGTAGAGACTGGAATTCTTTTATCTTCATGGTTGGATTCCAAAGTAAGACTGGTCTTACTCCTCAACCAGCCAGAGAGTTTACAATAGCTGAGCTTCAAAGAGAAGCAAGAGCCAAAAAGAAAACCAAGCCACAGCTACCAAAACCAGTGAAGCCATTAGTCATTCAAGAACAGCCTCAGAAATCAACAAAGGAGAAGACTCGAGGTAAGAAGACTGTACCTCAAGCAAGTAAACCTGAAGCAGTCTCAAGGATGAGGACAAGAAGCCAGATTAATAAAGAAAAAGGCAAAGCTATAGCTGTCGAAGAAAGCCCTGTGTCTAAGGCAAGCCCTGTGTCTAAGGCAAGCCTAAATGATCTATTACAGGCTATTGAGTTAGAATAGTCTAAACCGATTGAGATTGATTTGACACAGTCACCACAGGTAAAGGTTAAGAAAACCAAAGCCTCAAAAAGGCTTAAGTTTGATGAGCCAGCCCAGGAATTTGTTTTTAAACCAAGAAGACCTATGACTAGAAATTTCCAGCAGGTACAGGAAGCACTGCCCAGGATAGAGGAAACAGGGGAAGGAACACGACCTCAGCAAAAGAACAGCAAAAGTAAAGTAGCCATCACATCTCAAGGAGATTATGTGGCAGCCATGAAAAGCCAAATAGAAGCAGCTGAGGAAGAAATTAACCAATTAAAGAAAGTCGCTGAAGACCTGAAGGCAGAGCTAAGCCGGTTACCTAATAAATGAATTCATTGTTCAGGAAAGGGTTTTGTCTCAAACTTTTGTTAATTTTGCTTAATCTTAGTGTTTTGAAGATGTTTTAATCCCTACTACACATCTGAAGCATCAAAGGGAGTTTTTGGCAACCGATGATTGGATGATATAAGCTCTCGGGTTAAAAAAACTAACTGTTTTAAATAAAACAGCAGTTTCGTAGCGCGCTACGAAACTACTGTAGATGATGTTTTTTTTAAACGCAGACAGACAGTTGATTTTATGAGCGGGAGTTTTTGAAAAGGGGACACCTGTCCATCACCACAGCCTACAGCATATCTAAAACGTGGCCACGTTCCATTCTTTGGGTTATTAAAGGCTCAGAAAGGTGTTGTTCATGTTTGAGCAAATTATGGAAAAAAGAAGCCGAGAAGCAGGGGACATTTCCTAATACCACAGACAGATAGGGATCCGGTGTTTAAAGGCTAATATGGCATATTTAATATCCATCTCAGCCAAATCTAAAGAGAACCAGGTGTCAAAGAACGAGGAATAGCCATTATGGCACGAAGATAGAGTTAGAGTCATAATTGATTTAGGACTTTTTAAAATTCCAGTCAGCATTGTATTTGTATTTAATAGACAGTTAAATAGCTGATAGGTGTCATTAGAGATAAGGATCGAGTTATTAAAATTCCCCTCATGCTAGAGGAGGAAACTCGAATTAGTTAGAATAAGGATTCTATATATAGCTGAGACAGCAATGTAATGAGGGTTGGAAATTTGACAGCAGAAGTACTGTTTTAGCTTATGTAAAGACCATTTTCAGTAATACAAAGCATCTACTTTTCTTCTCAAGATTCATGAAGGATTTGTCATGTTCAGAATATGTGTTTTGTTCTTCCCTTAATGTCTTTTTTCAATTGCATGGATGCATAATCACTCAGAATTCACTGATTGTGCTCTGACTTCCTGTATGCATGTGTGAACTGTGGTTTTATGTAAGTTGTATTCTGAACATTTAAATGCCAAGTGCCCTGACTTCTATGCAAAGGTAGTGTTATTGTTCACTGAAGTATGCTTGACTCCATAGGCCCAATGGGAACTTATGAAATGTTTATCCAGCCATTAGATTTGTCTATGTTGTTACATCACAAGAGTTAGCCATCTTATCATTAATCAAAATCATAAACCCCTTTGAGAGAGCCCTCTCAGGCTAAGGAGGCTAAGCCTTAGCCAAAAGCTTGGTTTGAAACAGTTACTTAGAGTCATCCTGACCAGCAGCCTATCAGGCTTGATTTTGAGATAACATGACCTACAGAAATTACAGAACAATTGCTGGGATGTCTGCGTATACTTCTACAATAGATGACAATTATTCGTAGTGTGTTTTCCTCCTATCTGACATATCGTGCACCATAATGCAGGCACCGCGCTCGGTCCTTCTTGTTTCTCTAGTCTTAATGGAATCGACTCTCCTCCTGCCAAGTAATTTGCTAAGACTGGAAAATGGTCCTTATCATGCCCCTGGCCTTTGCATTTTATGTGCCATACCTCCTCGTGCACCTCTGGCTGAGTTGTCTTGTCTTATTTCAAACTCTACATTTCCTAACACAAATTTTGCAGTTGTGCGTGGATTTTTTGGACTCCCAGACTAGGATCTTGTATTGGTGTCTCGTGCAGTCTCATTGCAATCTCCAACACTTTGGCCTGGGTGGATAACTTCTACTGCGACAACGCCGTCCTTAAATGTGGTGTTTGTGACGCTACAAACCATGCGCAGTTCTGCCCATCTGTCAAGGTCATGTTGGCTTCACGAATCATACTCTTCAGTATCTGATCCAGATCCCATGGGGTCTCACCTGGGAGTATTGTGATCTCCTTAAACCCAATACTTCGGCTTGCTAAATTCCCTATTCAACTCGGCCTAGATATCTGTGATCCCTACGTTCGAATGGTCATTAGAATTCTTAATGTACCACGTCAGTGCACGATCCTACAACGCGCTCACTAACATTTCCTTCTTTATATTGTCATCCATGACTCCTTGTGCTTCACATACAGCCCTTACCACGAACCAAAATTGGTTCAGATCTTCGTTCCCTACTCCCCTGAAAAGCAGCAATTTTATCGCACTCACCATATTGAACTATGGTGGTGGCGGAGGTGGTGTGGGTCGAGATGGAGGTGAAGATGGTGAGACTGGTGGGGGTGGTAGGTGTGGAATTCATTGCCTTATCAGACTGACTGCACTTCTCGGAGAAACTTTCGTGAGCTCTTCCTCGCTTTCCTGCCGAGGCAAAATCAAGGGGCTATTTTCTATTTGCAGTACCTTCATTTCTATAGATCCTCCCACTTCACGTAGCCCCAAACATCAATTTATTCACATAACCCTATTTTCACACAATAACATCTTAATCCAAGTGTTCAAATATTTAATGTACTTACCTCGTGGTCCTTTGAGGAAGCGTCGTTCTACCTCGTTTTAACTTACTATTGTGTCCACCGTGAACTCAGTGATAAACCCCCCCATAATTCGATCGAGCCAATGGTCCACAGCGCGCGTGATATTATCTTCTGATGCTTCTAGTATGTGCACTAATTATGGATTCCACATAATCGGTTTTTCGATCCTACACCTTCCCTGACTATCTGCTAGCTTCACGATCCACTCATACAACTCAGAGGGAAAGGATGCAAAGAAAATTTCATGGATTTCCGTATATAAGTAGCGCTCCAACCACTGTTCCTTTAATACTCGCGAATTCCTATTTTCCTGCACTGCAAACTCGTGAATCTTTTTGTCTAACCACCCTTCAATTTCTTTCTTCATTGGATTCCATTGACATGACATCAGACATCCCTTATGCAGATCTCGGTCTTGGCAATGGAACCATTTGTTGGCTTGTTGGGGCCTGACCCAGGTTTGGAGATGATTTAGCCAAACAAATCCCGGTACTACTGGCCCTTTCGGAAACAGTCTACGGAGGGCGGACTAAGGTCTCACCTGAAGTAGTATGGGAGGGTGCTATAACTAGGTTTCCACACCCTGGGGATGTTTGATGGTTTCCAAGTGGTCCGTTGTTTTGACCCTGCAGGCACGTCACTACGCACACTTATCAGTACCTCACAGCCTGGGATGTTGCCTTCACACAACCCTACTCGAGGGACGAACAGTGTTATTATCCAAATCCCTACTAGTAACCCAATATTAGTTGATTAACTTAACTTATCTGTATGCTTTTAGTTATACTTAGCAATATTCACCATTCATACAAATATGCGCAGTAAATAAACAGTATAATTGCAAAGGATATCAAACAGGTAATAACACAAGAACAGATACACTGAATTCAGATAAAACTTCTCTTTATTATTCTTCTTTCTTGGTTACAGACTCGACTCCGCCCTACGCACTCAGCTACAAGGGTCCACGCACTCAGCTGCGGACTCTATTAGGCCTCTGTGCTCCTAGCGGTAGAGCCTCTTCCTACTACTACGACCCAAGATACTTAGACTCTTGCTCTATGCTCGCTATCTTATTCTATCGATTCATTCCTTTCCAACTTAGAGGCTCACTCTACCACGAACCATGGGTAGGCTGACACTACATTTAAAACTTAGGGCAAACAACCCTATGACTCTAACATACAACTCACACTCCGCGCCCGCAATTCGCGGAGTCTTTACAACAATAATACTAATAACTTGGGCTTTGATCCCCAAACCATGTTGTGTGGGATTCCATGCCCAACACAAATGTGTTGAAGGTGATTGGTGTTGGGTTGTGTTATATTCTTTCCACATAGTTAACAGGGGGTTTGAGAGGTACCCGTAACCCCACTTTATGGGGTCCGGGGCAGCGCCCCGGAAGATTTTGGTTTTGGACCCTATGTTAGGTTGGGCGGACCCACCTATGGTTTTGTGCATGATTTTCGCACATGTTTTTTGACGCAATGGTTTTCGGTCCATGGTATTGGATCGATGGTTTTTTGGTCCATGGTATTGG
>APFE031018344.1:0-16118 GCA_000404065.3 Pinus taeda
CTACAACAAGCGTTGGACCTAAGGTAAGATCGAAAGCATTTGAATTCTTGTAGAATGATGTGTATCTAGAGAAGGATAGCTCTTGTTTGGTTTGTTTGTCACTAGAGAGTCTTAGACTCCTAGGGAGGTTAGATTTGTCCACAAATATAACTCGTTCCTCATGACAGCGGTGCTACCTCCAATATCATGTACAACTTATTTCCAAAGGTAACAATAACAGTGCAAGGCCTTGACTCATACACAACATGTCGCTTCCATAAGTATGGTTGGTCTAATAATACATCACAAACATCAAGTGGAGCAACATCACATAATACCTCATCTGTGAAGGGTTTGATTCTGTATGGAAGACGACACTATTAGCTGTTGTGGTCCGTAAGCCTAGCTACTTCATGACCTCTGTTGAAATGACATTCTTTTGGCTCCTGCTTTCGACAATGAACTATGTCAGGTAACCCTTTACCCACATCCTAGAGCGGAAGAGGCGTTCCTCCTCCTATGGATCTTCAGGTTCCTCCTTCTGGATCTTCGTGGTGGCAACATTGGCATTGGGCTTTACATCGATAATCTTCTTCCCTTTTTCATTTCCCTTGTCATGTTCTTACTCAAATTTGGAACATGAATCTGATTCAAAAGCCTTTGGCTTGTCTACTAATGAGTACCTTACCTGACACTCACTTGTGAGTGGAGATCTTATGGAACTCACACCACTTTCTTGTGTCCTTCTTTGGCTTCATGGTGTTGTTCTTTTCTTGTAGCTTTGGTGGGTTGCCCTAGGCTTCCCTGACTTCACTTTGTCTTTTGTTCTATAGCTTGGGGACATGTCTCCCTCGCTTCAAATTCATAGATCAAAAGTATCTCTTTTTCTGTTTAACCTTCCGCTTCATCTTGACAACATATCGTTACACCATGTTGGGTGAGGAAATGTCTAGGAACTCCATCTCATCGCAGTCGCAGTACTTGAGTACCAAATGTTTCTCAAAATCTTTGATACCCAACTTCATGTGAAGGGTATTAAAAACATTGGTAAACTCTGGCATGTCTTGGTCGCTTTCCTGCCACACCATGGTCTACTTTATGTATTTAACCTCATAGCTCCCGACAGGGTAGTACTACTACTTGATGGTGTCCCAGAATGAATTCCAAGTGGGTGTGGCTGAAAACAGTGAGGGTGCCTTTTCATCCTGCTACTCATAGTAGGTTTCCCACAAGTCCTTGACATCGGGAGCGGCTTTGAGAAGAGAAAAATTAATCTTTTCCTGGCTAGAAAAATCATGAACAAAAAAATATTCTTCTAGCAGATTTAACCGTTTATATACAGTGTCTCCATCTATTTGGCCCTCAAATATCGGGATGTCAAAGTTTAATTGTGCCTTAAAAGGAGCGGCGCCTCCAGAGTGGCTTTTAGATGTTGATGTTCCTCCTCGAGCAATATTTTGATAGGATATCCTATTCCCTCGTCTTTCTTTTTTGCCCCCATGGGCGGTCATCAAGGTTTGTGAGGATGATCTTGCAAAGGTTCAACCAGATCAAGCCCTAACTCCTTATACCCCGAATGCGTTGGGGACATGCAAAGAAAATAGAGAAAGAGCAGACCGCTTTGATACCACTGATTCAGATTTAAACAGGAACCCAAAAAATTATAGATATATCCATAAATACAGAGATGCAGCAAAAATAACACTTCATTTCATTAATATCAAACACTAAAATATGCTTACAAATAGAATGGAAATAAGACTAGCTTGAGCGATGGTAGCTTATCTCTGAGAAGAGATGTGGCTGCTACATGCCTTTGAACTGTGTTACAATGAGGCTTGTAGGCCTATTTATCTTTGATAAACAATGGAAAACCCTAAACATCCAAAAACCTAACCCTAGGAGATGAAACACCAAACTATGGGCCTCGTTGGGATAAGTTAGTACATCAACTACCCGGAGTTGTAAATTTGGCATACGATCTCTATTTGATGCACACGGCACCTTGTTAGAAATATCTATCTAAGGATTACAACTACTAACAACGAATATTGAGTTTAAAACCTGTTTTCGCCGCTGGTGTTTTTCCCAAAAAATGTTGTTTAGGGCCTCAAAACAGCTCCAAAAGTTCAGGACAAAAAAAACATCCAAAAATAGTAAATTGTGCTACAATTAAAGAAACAAAAAAAATAAAAGAAACAATGGTGTGTGTCCAAGTGGAGTAGACGGGTGGCCAACAATATCCACCTGAATCAATGCTCATGGTTCTGTACTATATTATCTCACATAAAATAGAATCCCTTTTCATAAAAAATCATTGTATGTATTGGGAGGACTATAATTTTCCCCCTCAAAACATAATCTCTAGATATAGGCAGACAAGAATTTGCCAATTTTCCTAAGAGTTCATGATGCCACTCAAGGTGTAGGAACTTGCATACTCTTAAATTCTACTACACATGTTACTTTCATAGTCTCAAAATGTAATATAACATTGGTTCATCTCAGATTTAGGAATTAATTTTAATTAGTATTACCTCTTAGTAGATACTCTACATGCAACAATAAAGCTTTAACAATTCCCACTACCTATATGCTTGAAAATTTGAAAGGCATATGAGATTCCAAGATTACAAATATGCGAGAGATTTTATCTTGAAATCCTTCACTTACGAAAGGAAAATGTGGTGATGTATTATTGGATTCGAAAGATATTCAAATGGACCAGCAATTGGGTGTCACCCAAGACTATTCACACACGATTTCTTCTATAAATCATGAGGATTTTTTTCATAGATGGAAATTAAAATGACCATGTTGTCTATGGGCCCTTACCATGTAGGAATTCACAAAGTTAATCACTTCTAACAATGATATAATGGAAAATTCAACTACCGAAACAATGGTCTATGATATGCTTAGAATGGGAAATGATAAATCTTTTGTGCAAGGGTTTAGCACATACTAGATTCGTTTGAGTTGGCATGATGAAGATGGATCATTTGCAAACTCAGGTATCTAGAATCCTCAAACCCTCTCTTCTACTACCACTCATGTCACTAATATTCTCAAAAAGAGTAGTTTCTTGAATGTCACGTACTCAGTTATAAAAGATTCAAGTTTTGGAAATGTAGGTGTTGGTCGTGTAGAAAGTAGGAAGAATTTTGCATATTATTGAATAATACACAATGGGTTGGACATTTGATATGGAAATTTGTTTGTGCAAGAAATTAATATTAAAAATCTCATGTCACTTTTTTCTTTAGTTGGCTTAACCATTTTCATGAATTATTATCCTTGGGCCCGAAATATTTCAAGATGTGGCCTCACCTGTGATTGTTCCATTCAATCAACATGGCGTTGCATGATTATAGATTTTACAAATATTGTGCCATTATGTGTCGAGCCCTTTTTTTAAAGGACTTCTTATATATGCAATTTCAAGGATTGCCATAACTCCTCACATAATTCTTTAAAGGGTGCTAGTTCAATGGAGAAGCACCTACCTTATAAGAAGGAGGTTGGTGGTTCAATTCCATTATGCCCTAATATGAATTAATTATTGATTTTGTAGTTATTTTAATTAAATACTTTTTATATTGATTTATTTCAATGGTGAAATAATTTTTTGGATTCATTGTTTTATATTGTCTCTAAAGAGAAAAAAGTGGTATTGTATATCATTTGTTATTCTCTAGAGAGGAAATATCTGGTAGTTAAGACATAACGTCTCTAAAAATATAATATGTCTTTAATCCCAACTAGTGTCTCTCAAGTGACAAATGAAATTGTACGCTAAGAGACAATAATGCCAATGTTATATATTGTCTTTAAAGGGAAGCAATTTTAAGACAATAATTTGAGATACTCGCTTAAAGACAATATTTAAGACAATACACGTTTTCTTGTTGTCTCAAGTTAAGACAATTTACACAAAAAGTTTCTCAAATATCGTCTTAAAAACCCCATTTATGTTGTAGTGTCTCAAATCTTGGCCTAAAAGCCGTTTTCAAAGCTATCTTATCAACAAACTATGGCTACTAGCACAAGGACTATTGGTATGGGCTATTTGGAAGGGACAAAATCAATGTATCTTCAATGAAAAACACAAGACTCGGAATAACCTCCTTATTCAATTGTAATCTTACTCTACCTCCCACTCTAAATGACCTCTCTATCATGTGCTGATCATTTTTGGCCTTGTATTTATCCTATGACTTCTTTAGCGCATCCTATAATTATAAATTGATTTTCCTAATCTTATCAAAGAAAAATATAAATCATCCCTTGTGATATTCGTCCTCACTCCTCGTCGATCTCAACATACTACAACCATAAGCAAAGGTGAAAAATATCCAAAAGAATGGTGACTTATTGAGTAAAGTGTTTACTTCTCTATTATAGGAGTGTTTCATATCAATTAAATTTCCATCTGATGTCTTCAGATACTTCTAATTAGAAACCTTAATAATTTGTACCAAAGACTTATTGACTAATTATGTTTACCCGTTTGTTTGTGAATATTGTATACATTTTCAATCATGTGTCCGTATTCTTCCATAATGTTGTCCACAATGCATTGTGAAATTTGGTTTCCTTTTTTGAAATGATTCTCCATAGTATTCTGAAATGTGCCAAGGCATTTTCAAAGAAATAGCTAATTTCTTCTTACTCCATGATGGATTTTTTATAGTGCACGAGAATGCACTCCTTGTTGAACTTGTTAGCTTCCACAATTAAGTAGTTTTATCCCTTCTTGGTTGTTGGTAAACCTCCCATAAAGTCTATGGAAATGCTTTCCCACTGATGAGTGATTATAGGTAAGGGATGATATAGACCTCGTTTGGTATTAATGGGTTCACCAGTGCAAAAATATACATCCTCTAATGAGCCTAGCTACTTGGATAAAATACAATATCAATTTCACTTGAGATCTAACTTGGCATATGATCTTTAAGCCATGGAAATCCATAAAAGTTTTGAAAAAGGATCCAAAGTGTACACAATTCTTATTTATTATTATTATTATGATGGTCCATATCCTTAATAATATATTTTATATTTCCAGTTATTCCCCATTTGCATTTCTTTATGGTTTCCTTAATAGTTTGAACTTCTTCTCTTAACTCACCCTAGTCAGTGGGAACAAAGTCTTCATTTATAAAGATTCTTGAACCTTTTTAAGCCTTTATATTTACTAAGTATTATGTAGTCATGGTTATTACAACTTACCTTCACCCAAATCCACCTATCTTTATGTTTGATTATTTTTTCAAACCTCTTTTCTTTTATGAAATAAGTTGTTTTAATTTGTGATTTACTTTTTAGTTCTTCATTTACTATGGCTAGTATGTCCTTATCTTTCCACTCTTTTATACCAACAATTATGAGATCCAATGTTCTTCACTTCTCCCCATATATTTGGTTTTCAAAATGTTTTTTCTTGTATATTATTATTTAATAAAGCTCTTTGCTATAATTGATCATTTAAAAGCTAAAATACGATAATTTAAAATCTAATTAATATGATTGTCATCTAGTAATAAAATAACCTTTACTAAACTATGTGTATAAAGAAATATTCAATGCTATGAAGAACTCAAAATTAGGAAGACAAAAGCAACTGAATATAACTTTGTAGACCTCAAGTGAGGAGCGCCTGACACTACCACAATGTTTTCTCACAATAATGATGAAAAACAAATAATACAAATTTATAGGAGTACATTTAGTTAGCGAGATCAAACAAATTCTCAAATAATAGGAACTAAACCCTAAATAAAAATGTAATCAAAACAATAGAACAAATTTCTCCATTATTTCTATGTCCCCCTCTTAATGGAGAAAGGATGAATCTCCACAACTAATATCTCCTTAAACAATTCAGATTTCATATTCCTAAGGGGATTTCTCAAAATATCACAAGAATTTTCACAAGTATTATAATATTCAAGAAACGTTTCCTTAGATTGTATCTTCTCTCTAAAAAAATGAAACTGGGAATCTGTTATGAAACCAGCTCAAAAAAGATAGAAAAGATAGATCAACGCCTTAGAATTCAGCCTCTTTGAGGTAGCAACCTCCTTTAAATTACATAAATGAACAATTCTTGGATGATACAAATGAAAAGACCTCCTTGCTATATATAGGAGTCTAAGGGGTCATAACATAATCAGAGCTGACATAACAATAATAATGTAAGGGCACAATAATAACAATAATGGGCTTCTATGGGGCACAATAGTAATAATATGGGCACTACATGGGTGCGTCAATATAATAAGTGGGTTGTACTAATAACAATAAGGGGTTACACTAGTAGTATAGGGGCCTAACATGCCCCTCTCCTTCAAAAAGTGTTGTCCTCAACGCTTGAGTAGTTCTTGATGCTTCTGTATAAAATTCTTGTCCTCCCATGTGGAATCTTCAGCGGGTAAGTTCTTCCACTTGATGAGATACTCTAAATTGATCGATTTTGTAGCTGTCGGGTTCTTGTTTCTGTGACTGCTCCAGGTTCCAATATGATTTTTCCTTCCTCTTCAATTTCTGGCAATATTGTTTGAATTGGGATCTTTTGCAACTTTTGAATAAGTGGCCATTCTTCTTCATCCTTCTTCCATTCATCCCTTGCTTCGTTTATCCAATTTGGTTGGATAATATAAATAACACAAAAAAATGCTTCCACATCCTCATCCTTGAAGAGTCTTCCCATTCCGTAAGGTCGCCATCTTTTAAGTGCATGTAGTATTGCCAACATTTCCTTCTCATAAATAGCTTGCTTGAGATGTAGCAGTAAAAATACCCAATCACCTACACCAAAACATTTTTCACTACGATGTTGATCTACCTGTTGTTTTGTTTAATTTTGCACTTAAGTGGCGTTATCCTTTAAAATTTGGAGAACTTGTTGTTGATGCTCGATGTGATCTTTCACTACTTGAACCTTTTTCTTCTTGATATGTCCTTCTATCTCTAGAGTTCGGGGAGTTGTAATTTCTTGCAATCCTTTACAAGATATGGTTGGATTCATTTCTTGATGCTCAATGTGATATTTCACTTCTTGAACATTTTTCTTCTTGATATGTCCTTCTATCTTGATAGTTTGAGGAGTGGTAATTTCCACCAATGAATTACAATATATGGATGGATTCATTTCTTCTTTCTCGATGTGATCTTTCACTTCTTGCACCTTTTTCTTCTTGATATGTCCTTCTATCTTGAGAGTTTGAGGAGTGGTAATTATTGTCAATGCTTTACAAGATATGGTTTGATTCATTTCTTCTTTCTTTGGGGTGGGGTCCTGGCATATATCCTCTTCTTTTGATGTTTCTTGATCCTTTTCTTTCTCCTCTTCATATTCTATGTATTCGATATAAAAGAATATTCTTCTCAGCACACTATGACCTTTAGTGCATTTGCTAAACAATTGTACAAGCCCTTTTCTCTTTTTTCTTCGCATTGTTGTGGTGTAACCCTTGTAGGTTGTGGAAGGCTAGGAGAAACAACACTTCCATATTTATAGTTGTGAGAGGTATGCTTTCTGGTTTCTATCATTTTGCTTTCCACTATGTCACAAAGCCCTTTTACTCTATCCAATTGTTGTAGTGTTGCTCTAAAGAAGGTGTTGCTCTTTGTATCCTCATAATGTGTTATCATTTCCTCCTTGAAAATTGACCACGTAACAAGTTGTTTATGAGAACAAATTCCTTCATACCATAAAAATTGATCTGGTTCTAAATATGAAGATGAAATACATACCTTTTGTAATAGTGGTACACCATGTAAATCAAAATACTGCTCCATCTGAAGTATCCAATTTACCGGATCCTTGCCATCAGACTTCCTCATCTTGCTTTTTCTTGATTTTAGGAGCTTGATCTTGAAATGACTGTAACTCTGTACTTTCAGATCTTTAAGTTCTGAAATTGTGACCTACAGTAGCACTTTGTGTCCTCTTTCCAATGCCACCAGTCTTATCAAAATTGGATTCTCGAAGGAAGAGTTATGCAAAATCTCCCACAGTGACTTGATTATATACTAGTTTAGTAGAGCTAACTTTTACGACGTGCCATGAGTCACTATTTTGAATTTTGGCTCCGACAGATATATACAAGAAACTACAACCTTTCCTCTTTCTGTACCTTCTTACATAATTTCAATCCGATGCTCAGAGAGAAAGTTATGACGATTTTCCCCAGGTCACCTATTTGGAATGTAATTCGGGAGTCTGCAAAAAGACCAACTTCCTCAGATCATATCTCCGAAAATATAGCATGAAAAGCTCTGAAATTCGGACCCGAGGTTCAACGCGATTTCTTCTCAAATGGGTGTTTTTTTTAGGTTCTGAAACATCACAGAACAACGACGTTATAGCAAAAATTCCATGATGACCTTTTTGGAGCAATGAAACCCTAGAATCCAAAGCTCTGATACCAAATGTTATGAAACCAACTCAAAAAAGATAGAAAAGATAGATCAATGCCTTATAATTCAGCCTCTTCGAGGGGGCAACCTCCTTTAAATTACATAAATGAACAATTCTTGGATGATACAAATGAAAAGACCTCCTTGCTATATATAGGAGTCTAAGGGTCATAACTAATCAAGCCGACATAACAATAATAATGTAAGGGCACAATAATAACAATAGTGGGCTTCTATGGGGCACAATAGTAACAATATGGGCACTACATCGGTACGTCAATATAATAAGTGGGTTGTACTATTAACAATAAGGGGTTACACTAGTAGTATAGGGGCCTAACAGAATCAACATGCTTTGTTCTTTCATGATACATTGCATTATTTTCCAACTTGATTGAGCTCTGGTTGTCAAATTTGATAAATGTGGTCTTGTTTTATTCTTCTCCAATGTCTTGAAGAACTCTTCTCAATAAAACAACTTCACAATTTGTTGCACACAAAGCTTTATACTATGCCTTAGTATATGAAAAAGCTACAGTAGGTTGCGTCTCACTACTCCATGAAACAATCCTGGATCCAATACTAAAAGCATAACCTGTAGTAGATGTTCTATCATTCGGTTTACCAACCCAATCTGAATATGAGTAACCTGACAACTCAACATCAAACGAATCAATATACTTAATACAAAAATAAATTATTCCTTTAAGATACCTGAGTACCTCTTTCGCTTCTCTCCAATGACTTTCTAGAGCTCTAGCCAAAAAATTATTTAACACACTAACAGAGTATGCTATGTCAGGTATGGTTGTGATAGGATATTTCAAGCTTCCAACCAGTTGCATATACAATGTACCATCAACCTCCTTTGATCCATAATCAAGATGAAGTTTCACCTTTTGCTGCATTGGAACAAAAGTTGCTCTGCATTGATCCATATTAAACTTTTTAAGCAGTGCTCTGACATACTTACCCTAAGAGACAAAAGTTTGATCAACATCTCTCCACAATTTAAGACCTAAACAATAATGTAACTTACCAAGATCTTTCATCTCAAATACTTGTGGCATCTAGTCCTTAATTCCATCAATTAATTTGACTGAATTTCCTCTAATAATTAAATCATCAACATACAAAGAAATCCGTACTACATTCCCCTTTATATCAAATTTGGTATACAACTTCAGATCACTTTGACTTGTCATAAAACTTTGTTGAAGAAAGAATGAATCTATCTTCTCATACCATGACCTAGGTTCCTTCTTTAGGCCATACAAAGGTTTCTTTAATTTTCAAACTAAATTTTCCTACCCCTTTTTCACAAACCCTTCATGTTGTGTCAAATATACCTCCTCCTTTAAAACACCATTCAAAAAAGCTCATTTTGCATCTAATTGGTGCAAATTCCAATGATACTTTGTAGCTAATGCAATTAAGAATTTAATAGTATTTAGTTTAGCTAAGGTGCAAATTTTTCTCCATAATCAATAACATATTTTTGTGAGTACCCTTTTTCGACCAATCTAGCTTTATATTTATCTTTACTCCCATATGCTTTAAACTTGGGTTTGTATAACCATTTGCATCCTATGATTTTTTTTCCTTTAGGTGATTCAGTAAATTCCCACGTTTTGATTTTAATTATAGATTCATATTCTTCCTCCATTGATCTTCTCCACTCTTCATGTTCATTAGCTTCATTAAAACTCATGGGTTCTATGACATTCACAACACTAGTCATTATTACATAGTTCGTATACCTTTCAGGTTGGAAAATTTGTTGAGTGGATATCCTTCACACTTCACTATCTTCACCCTTGTCCTCTAAAGGTACTTACCGACCTACGTGTGGGCTCTCACTGTTGATAATGTTCATATCACTAGATTCTTCCTCAAGCTTTTGTTAACATATCACTAGATTCTTCCTCAAGCTTTTGTTGCTCATGGTTTTCTGCTTCTAATTTATTATCTTCAACTTCATGAAATATGTGCACCTTTCATCGTTGTTCACCTTTCAAAAAATCAGGTTATAATCAGTTACGATTCAGGATTAGCTTTTGTAGATTTTAGAGTTACATATTGGGTTATTTAATCCAGTATAATTGGTTGACATCCAAAGATATTTCATTTATGCGGGCCTAAATAGGTAACTCAGACTAGGTTGAAATTCAGGGAAATTTCACTTATGCGTATCTTAATTAGGTATTTATTGTTACTAATACTCTTTATACGAGTAACGTGTATTATGTTGTCCATTCTACTAGAAAGCCAAGGGTAAATTGGATTGTAAAATTGCCGGTAAATTTGGTTTTCTTACCACGTCTTTTTGAAAACGTGAGAAATTTGAGAAATTTTATCTTCATGTTTTATTGGATAAATAGAGTATAATTTTTTGAAAAAGTCTAAATAATCTTTTTTTAGTTTTCACTGTGAGAATTTAGTGAATAACTTTTCTTAAATTGAAAGTTAGATTTGACCAAATTATTACTTCAACCTAAAATAATGGTCATGAAATATCTCCACGCGATATACAATTCCTCAAGATTTTTTTTTTTCAGAAGAAAAAAAGCACAATATTTTATATTGAAGGTCATATAATAGCAAGATGTACATATAGCTGATATTTAATCAGGAACAGGTCCACATATGAGCATATATCCGAATAAAAACCAAGCATAAGTTTGTTTACAAAGCTGCATATAGAGACATTGAATATATATATGAGTCATATTATGGGAGAAATGCAAAAAGCCAGCAATATGCATTTAGTTCAAGAATATATATCAAAAATCATGTATATTATTAGATCAAAAATGAGACGATAATTCAAATATCAATACCATATCTCAAGATTATTAACCGAATTAAAACGCTTATTTCATTATTTGTAAGTATTCTAAATCCTTTAAATTAAATTCCGTGGGACTTGAGTTTCTTCATAATTTGACTTGTGTTTATATACACAATGTTCAATTTATTTTTAAAATATTATAAAATAATTTAATTATTTGTAATTTTCTATATAATTTCCAATTATTATTTATATTTTCTATACATATCTTCCGATTTTCCGAGGAATTTGGAAAATTCGAGTGGGTTAGTATGTTTATAGGTGAATTCAATATTCCATATCAGCCGAATTTTTTAAAGGATTGGAAAATTTTAATGGAGGAATTGGAATTTTCATGGGCCTAATATAGTTTAGGTAATTCAATGATTCCATATCATATATTGCTTAACTGCATATTTTATATTTAAAATAGGAGTTGTCTTATTTATATAGATTAAATGATATTTTTCAGGATATTTTTGTGATTTAATGAAAATTTGATAGAAATTTTTAAAATTTTAAATTCAAAATGTTTAATCTGCCTAATTTGAGAGCTCTATATCTTTTTCATTATGATGAATCTATTTATGCATTCAAAAACTTATTTTAAACAACAAAAATCTTTAAATTATATTACCAAATTTTGATAAATTCTAGTGAAAAAAATAATTTCATCTATAAATTAGAGTACGCCTTTAATATATATATTTATATACAAAATAAATAAAATTGTGTCTTTAAAAATTTGCAAAAAAAACTTTGGAATCACCATTAATTCTAGTATTATGAGATTCCCTTTTGGAGGATATTGATTAACATGTCAAAGTGCTTTACAAAACTATGATGATCACTAGTGTGGAATTCAATTCATTTTCCATTGTTTAGCACAAAATGGTCTAGTTTGCTTATTTTAATTTTTGTTTGTTATTGTTGACTAAAATTTAGATCTGATAAGGATGTGTTAAGAGTTGTGGTTTTACTTAAAAAATTGCTAACTTTATTTAAATCTTTTCTATAATTATTTAAACTTCGAATTTAACAAGTATAAGGCATTGTAGTGTTTTTCACATTGAACATTATGTTTTCAGAAAAATTGCAAACTGATATACCTAATAAATTTGGGTGGGATGTAGTAACTACCATAAGTTTCCACATTTACATTTTTATCTTTATTTGTTGAAGTGTAATAATGCATAAATAATAATGAGCAACAACTCCTAATGCTAAATATGTTATTTAGATGGTCATGAGTTATTTTGAGAGATTTTAATTCTAGATGGTTTTCTTATAAATTTTAAAAAGGAAAATTCACTACACAAATATTTAAAAATCATGATATAAATATTACAATTTCATCTAGTAATTATGGCAAAAAATTCTGGGGAAGTTATCCACATCGCATTGTATTGTGAAAAGGATAAAGTAGGACTTTTAAGTTATGGTGGAAAAAAATTATGGGGAAGTTATCCACATTGAATTGTATTGTGAAAAGGATAAAGTAAGACTTTTAAGTTATGGTCCAATTAAAGGCTTGAAAAATAGATTTTTCAGTATTGAAAAATAAATATTCATTTTTCAAAGTTAAAATTATAACTTGCATTCGTTAATGATAAACTAATTAGTGTCTTGCCTTGGCAAGGAATATAATATGATATTTTTGTGTATTTGAGTTTCTATTTATTAGTGGATGATTTAGCCTTCACCTATTAAACCTAGGGCTACTTGAAATTTTGAGTTAAGGCTAAGGCATGCCTTTTCGAGCTAAGGCATGCCTTATCTTTTGTAGTAAAGACGTTGCCTTTATATTTTCAAAGCTTACACGAATCTATTTAATGATTAAGACATAAATTTCCTAATATGTCAAGATTACTTGAAGCCTATTTTTAATATGCAATATGTCATTCTTTACATTGAACTCCAGTTACCAATATTTCATTTTTTACATAGAACAATAGTTTTTAGTTTTTATTACTCATATTATTGGATCACTTTATGGGTATCTACCTACATTTCCTTAATAAAAGTTGCATGTATGAATATTTTCACAACTTTTATGAAGGAAGAGTGCACAAATCCATTTTTTGTGGAATTTATAAATTTGTTAAGTTTTATTAGTTTTTCGTTTGAAGTTGTTGAACCTTTCTCTAGATATAATTTAAGCAGAGCATGGAACCCAATTTTTTTAATCATATCTACAAATAGTGGGATCATGTGCGAAAGAGGGAAGATTGTGAATATGATATCAATCGAGGATGGGATGAGGCTTTTTATATCAAAGTTGGGCGATGATTAGGCAAAGGTGGAGCTAGAATGATCCAGATGGAATTGAATCATAAAGTCATCATTGACCTAGACTTCATATCTAAACATTCCACGTAATGAGAGAATGGCTCAAATTACACTAAATCAATTAAATGCAAAAATTAAGATTCATTTTCCTAACCTATCTAGACGAATATCGTAATTCCATAAGTCCTCACTGAATTATTATCCCTGTTGCAGCAGTGGATATACACATTCAATTTTGGTCGAATGGCTATTAAACCACAGTTTGACAAAAAATTAAACAAGAAAGTATAATGTTGACCTTATAAAACCATATATATATATAATATATATTCTTCTATATATATATATATTAATATTATAATATATAATATATATTATATATATTATATTATATTATATATATATATATATGCTTTATTTTTTTAAGTTGTGATTGGTTTATTTAGGTGAGCTATTATTTGGAAATGATGGCTATTGATGTAGGAGCATCTAGCTCACCGTAATTGGGCAGAAAGAACTCCAACCAGGTTCAAAAGCTAGTGATCGATTGAACTGTCAAATTCTTATGGGAATAATTTTTCTTTAATTTTATTTTACAAAGTCAGTAAAATTAGCTACCTCTTTTTATTTTTCAGTTAGGATTACTGTAGCTTCAATTGATTAATTAGAGAGTAGTCCATGTAATTAGGGAAATAACAACCAACTGTTCCTACAAGTCTTGGAATACCGAATGGATGTAGTTATTGACAGAAGTAGAAATTCTGTAACCATATTCTGTAACAGTTAAATTAACTGTAAGCATCAACTGAAAAACAAAGGGTTATAAAGTCAAAACAAATGTAACAGAACGAGGTCCAGTTCAGGAGAGGAGAGTTGAGTTAATTAAGAAGGAAAGGAAATAGAAAAAGACTGAGCATTCAAAACAGAGAAGCCATTGTCCATCTAGATCATCTGTACAAGTGTTTGCTTAAAATTCATTTAAGTTTTCACTATCTGTCAAGTTATTGTATCATTATTATTCATTAATTTGTTATGGCTACTGTGCAAACATCATTCACAGTCAAATACTAAGAAAATAGACAGAATCACAATGAATTCATAGTTACCAAACTACCAGTCATCAATACATTCTCGCACGCGGTTGAGCAACAGTTCCAGCTCATGATATTCAGATAACAACGACAGAGAATTCATATAGCAACATTCACAAACTTTTCCAACGTTCGAATACACAAAAGGACGAACGACAATCCAGAACCCGAATACGCAGAGGTAACTAAAAACTATACAGTCTCTTTTACATTCAAAATTTCATTTCAATTATCAAAGAACCAAATTTACAGTACTATTGGTAGGGCCGAACAATGTTACGGAGGACAGAGGCTATTAAAACATAAACAGAGCCGAGCATGACTGAAAGTCGGAAACCCTTGCAAAATAGAAAAACCCCGAGTTAGGGTTTGAACAAAACAAACTACCAGTGGTCCCAAAATATTTATGCATCTCACACAGAAGCGACGAAATCCAATTACAGTCGGACAAGCATATACAATGACTAAGAAACTAGACCAGGAGATGGGTCTTCCGTAGAAATCGAAACTGCAGACAGAGATTGAAGTTTCAGGCCTACCCAGGAAGAGAACGACCGAATAACCAAGCGCTGGAAGATACGCCGCCCAGGTCACCAACAAAGACCTGCAAGAATACAAATGTGAGTGCATTAGAATGTATGGTGTAAAGAATACTCAGGGGAAATAAGAATACCTAAAGAAAGTCAAAAATTTCAAAAGGGGTTTTACCTAGAGAGCGCAGCCAGACGCCATAGCATGACAATCTGAACAAGACCGAGAAACTGTCGAGCAAAGGAGCGATTGGGTTAGACCCAGAACCAGATAAAAAGTCATATTGAAGCATAGACAGGTTTTGTTACTTGTTTTAAACTGAGGACGCATGCCTGAGAAGCCCTGTGCTTCCAACCAAGACAGTGCCGCACTGTGAGAAAGCGAATAACCACAGACAAATAACACCCAAACGGAATTCGAACCAGAGACATCAGAGAACCAGAAGACATATAGCAAAAATACAGTGAATGCCATTGACAACAACGGAGGAACTGAGCTAGAACCACAGTATAAATACAGCCAACAGGCATAATAGCCACAACGAGAAGCGAGCAATATAACCTGAAACCTACGCATGCAAGGAACAGGGAAATAGCAAAGACACTTACCGAAATCAAGCCACGGAACCAGGCCGAATAACCTCCACAGTCAAACAACACTGCCATAAAACGAACAAACAGGTTAACCAGAGGCGGTTTCAAGTTCTCAGACAACATCCAAGGCCAAACAAACCCACAGCATAACGCATACAGAGTTTCGTTGCAGAGACCAACAAACCCTCAAAAGCAACGAATACCTCAGAGCAAAATACCAAAGAAAAATCGAGAGAATGCGAGAAAGGTAGGGTTAAGGCATGTTTCGAGGCAGATTACTGTCAATTAATTCCCGCATTAACTACACCAGCTACCAACATCACAAAGAACCAGGAACAGAGATATTTGTTCGCCACATAACCTATCCCCGTCATACATAAA
>APFE031018351.1:2274-14576 GCA_000404065.3 Pinus taeda
AAAGAGTTTCAGCTTTTGCTCATCCTCAGCATAGTCATAAGTTCGACAAAGGACAACAAACTCAAACAGGAAGGTATCAGGGTCCTCAGTAGTCAGTCCATGGAAGTGAGGTAGAGCAGAGGGACTTATGTTTTTCATTTTCATGTCTCCACTGGTCTCTCGGATGGGAAAGGCACCCTCTATTCTTTCGTCTTCTCTTCTATCGTTTCGGTTTTCAGCCATGGCTTTAGATGGAGTGTTCCCTAACTCTTCTTCTGCTATAGGATCTTCGTATATCTCAGGAGGTTCACTTATAGGTTCTTCTGGCTCACTGTCACCAGAGAAGAGAGAAGGTTGACTCAGTGATGTGGTGGGGGTGTTGCGTAAGAATTTGCTGGTTTTATCTCTGTTCCTACGAGGCATGAAATGGAAAGACTTTTTTGCTTTTGTTTTTTTTTTTCTCTGCTGGTACCTGCAAAACTAAAATAGATTGAACTGCAACTAACTACCTTGCTGAAATGAGAATGCGAAATTGAAATGAAAGCAGGAAAGGACTAATCTATTCTGCTCAAATGAAATTGCAAGAATGAAATGCTAATCTACGCTTGCAGAATTGAAATTGCAAAATTGAAATGCTAATCTACGCTTGCAGAATTGAAATGCTAATCTATGAAAGTAGGAAATGTCTACTCCACTTTTGTGGAAATGAAATTGTAGAATGGAAATGAAATAAACTACTTAGCAGAAGGTTGTAGGAGAAAATAGAAGAAAAGCAACAATCACCAATACTCTGACGCTTCCCCGGCAACCGCGCCAAAAAGATGGTGGGCTCCAGTATTGTAGCAATAATGTTGCAACTCCTGGGACTCCCTTCTTTACTTTTATCAACCCGGTTGTTCGTAACAAACTTGGAAGCGACAATGCTGTATGCACAAGTACTAGCTCTTGCCGCAGCTGTCACTTGGTCAGCTGGCACAAGTCCTCTAGGGGCTTTAGCCAACTTCTATGAACTCTTAGAAGAAGCTTTCTAATTGATGGATGAGAGCTAACTCAAAGGAAGCTAATCTACTTGCGAAAAGAGATTGAAAAAACTGAAGGAAAGCGCAAACCCTAGCAAACCCTAATTCTACCAGCTAGTCCTACTGATGCAAAGATGAGAATGCAAACTACTGAAAGAGATGCCATTACTTCTATGAAGGTAAAATACATGTGTTTAGACTACCTTTGTCCTAAGAGAACATCTTTTTGTATTTTTTTGATTAAGTTGTCAATTTCATCATGCATGTGCTTTAACTGTGCTTTACTGTGCAGGGGTGGATCAAGGAGGAGAAATGCTTGGAAAAGGTTGGAAAGGTTCAAAGTGGATCTAAGGAGTCCCTAACACTCTTCCAGAGAGTTTCACAAAGTTTGGCTATCAAGAAACCTCATTTGTGGGCTTCTACATGAAGTCTGCAGGGGTTCTACAGGATGTTCAGGAATTTCTACAGGATGTTTGAAAATTGGTTTTTAGAGGATGGGTGAGTGAGGGAAGATGCAGGTGGCTCAGATGATGCTTTGGGTGGATGAAAGAGTGGAGGAGATGCCCTGCATGGTGTACTTCGACCAAATCAATAAAGTCTTGCAAATGATCAAAGCCTGATCTAATCTAGTCTACCTATCAAAAGCATGAGGGAACAATAGCTGTATTGGAGAGAAAACCATGTACATCAACTAAACATTTCAGAGCTCTAAACTCATAACTAACTTCTGTAAAGGAAAACAGTACACTAAGGGTTGCATGGTTAAGCAAACTAGTGTTTTTGTTGGGCCAACACTATTTCTTCAATTCCAGCCCCTGATCCAATAAGGATGAGGTGAAATCGAGAGTGTGGTTGTCCCTTTTCTTTGAAGCTTTTTCTATTATTGTCCTACCAAAACACCTGAAGCAATTTCATTCATAAACAGTGATCTATCCAAGCAACATAACTAAATTTGCCTGACAGAAATACGTTCAAATGCATAAAGGGAAACAGTGATGCATAAAGGAAAAGTAACAGTACAGAAAGGAGGCCCTAGTCTCTCAGGTTGGGCCCAACCCTGAGAGCTATGGCTCCTATGGAAAACTCAAATTTGATATAAAATCGAACTGCTTCTCATTATCAAAAAATAATCATAAGAGTGATGCCAAAAATGGCTACGAAAGAACAAAGTAAAACTAGTAGCACTGATGTGCAAAATACACAATGGTTTCAAAAGTCCCTTACGAAGGCTGAGGCCTCAACATTTATACATCACGAGGGACCTAGCTGGCCTCCTCAATCTGTGGAACTCGGCTGTCCAAACTGTGAGTTAGACAGTCCCTTCTAAAATCTGCTTGGTTGCCTTCTAGATTCGGTTTTGGTGGTCTTTAGAGCTCAGAGTTGGGGGTGAAGATCTCGAGGAAGGGTTATTTAATGCCATAGAAAACCCCCCTACGAATCCTCACCTCAGGCTTGGCTGTCTTTTAGCCCATGATTGCTCGATTTTGCTCCAACATGTGTCAAAAAACCTAAAATAAGCACGTGTTAGCCACCTAGGAAGAGTGACTACCCTTATTTGTACAAATGACATAAACATACTAAAAATAATTCATAAGCTATGGAAAATGAAGGATTTGAACAAGGACTGAACAAGGATAATTAGGCCAAATGAGCCCAACAAGTTACCAATTTTGGGGCTCATCAGTTCCCTACATCCCCAAGAAAAATGGAGTAGCGGAAAGGAAGAATAGAACCATTGAAAAATGGATATGGACTATGATATTTGATCAAGATCTACCAAAATTTCTATGGGGAGAAGAAACCATGACAACAATATATATAGAAAATAGAAGTCCTCATAGAATCCTTGATAATATGGCACTAAAAGAAGCATTCACAGGGAATAAACCATGTGTATACCATCTCCGAATCTTTGGGTGTCCTGCATACATCCATGTTCCAAAAGACAAGCAAAATAAGTTGTAAACTACAAGTATAAAAGGTATCTTCATTGACTATATCCTTTCAACAAAGGCTCATGGAATCTACATTAAGGAAGGAAGACAAATCAAAGTTAGAAGGGATGTTATATTTGATGGAAACCCTGCCTACAAAAGATCCAAGGATATACCAATGAAATCCGATGACGAAGATATACAACTATTTGAAGAAGAAGAGCATCATGACAAGGAACCTAAAAACCAAAAAGAAGAAGAAGTAGGACCAAGTGATCCTATTAAACCTATAATCATTCTTGAAATAAAGAAGAGGCCAAATTGGTTAAAATCTACACTTGAAGATGCCGAAGGACATGGAGTAACTAAAGGAAATTCCAGAGAAAGCAAAAGACCAAAGATATACTCAGAATATGCAGCATACATGACGAAGTTAATCAAAGCAGAACCAACTACCTTCGAAGAAGTCACTCACCAAGAAGAATGGAAGAAGGTGATGCATGAAGAATATCAATCCATCATGAAGAATGGAGTTTAGGAAATCATTCCTAGGCCAATTAACAAATCCGTTGTCATTTCCAAATGGATTTACAAAATCAAACATGTCATAGATGGAAGCATAGATAAATACAAAGCCAAAATTGTTGCTAGAGGTTTCTCAGAAAATGAAGTAATAGATTATGAACAAACCTTTGCTCCTACTGCCACGTATATTACTATTAGATCTTTGGTTTCACTAATTACTAGTATGGGATGGAATATCCATCAAATGGACGTCAAAACAACATTTCTAAATGGAACCATTAATGAAGAAGTATATATAGAACAACCGGAACGCTTTGAGATAAATATCAGGGATACACATGTTTGTAGACTCAAGAATGGATGCATATCTCTTAAGGATTGGGTTCATTAAAGTTTTTCGGATGAAAACCTCTACATCAAGATATTGAAGAATGAACTAGTCATTGTACTAATATATTTGGATGATTTTTTTATTACAGGTGTGGAGCACATAATTCTAGAATGCAAGAAAATGTTGGCAGAAGAATTTGAAATGCAAGATTTGGGACACATGCACTATTACTTGGGCTTGGAAGTTTGCCAAAAACATGATGAGATATATCTTGGTCAAGGTAAGTACATAATCAAGATGTTACAAAAGTTATATATGATGGATTCCAAGCCTATGATCACTCTCACGATCACTAATCTCAAGAAGTTGAGAAGCTCAAACTCTAGTCTCATTGATCCTACATGCTATCATAAGTTGGTGGGCCCTTTGATGTACTTGGTAAATACGAGACCTGATATATGATTTTCTATAAATGTTCTTAGTCAATTTTAGTTGGAGCCTCGTCATAGCCATTGGATAATGGTCAAGCATATCTTGAGATTCCTATGTGGTACAATTCATCGCTACCTAAAGTATGAGGGAAAGGAAGGTAAGTTAACAGGTTTTACTGATTCCGATTGGGGTGGTAGTGAGGCTGATGGAAGAAGCACTACCAGTGATTATTTCAGTTTGCGATCTCCAATGATTTCATGGATGAGTAGAAAAAAAGATCTTGTTGCGTTAAGTAATGCTAAAGAAAAATATGATGTCGTATGTGAAGTAGGAGAAGAAACTATTTGGTTAGGAAAATTCTTGTTAGATTTGTTTGGAAAGCCTCTAAATCCTACAATGATAAAATGTGGTAATGAAAGAAACATCAAGATGTATGAAGACCCTGTATTGCATGCAAGGATGAAGCATATCAATAAAAAGTACCATTACATTAAGAGTTTGGTACTAGATGAGGTCGTGAAGCTACAATACATTTTGACGAATAAACATGTAGTTGATGTGTTGACGAAATCTCTTCCGAATAAAAAGTTGAATATTTCATAAGCATTCTTGGATTTGTTGATGTTATAGATTTACTTGATAGGGAGAGATGAAGCATCCTGTGGAAAAGAGATGCATGGGGGGACATCTGGTCGGCCTATGTGTTGATGTTTAGATCCCGAAGTAGGGAGGGTGGCGTTGGTCATGGAGCTCCGACCTTGGATATGCACCTAGATCCTTGTGTTGGTGTTAGAGATAAAAAGCTCGATGATACTTAGAGAGGCTAAAGCTTGAGTACACCTTAGTCCCACCCGATTAGAATACCCTGTTTAGTTATCTAACCTGTAGCATTGCATGCTAAAACTCTTCATAGTTCACATCATTTTGAGATATTTCATGTACCTCTGTATATATGTAATTATGAATACCTTCCTAGTTACGAGGGAGTGTTGAAGAATGTAACTAGTACTGGTCTTCATAATTGTACATATCAAAATAATTTTTATTATTAAAGAAAATGACTTATTTAAGCATGGATTTCATGCATGGGTTAATGTTTTCTAGGTAAAATCCTCCATTGAAGGCTTCTAGGTTTTGTCTTGAGTTAATAGAGTCATTGTCATTTTTATTAGACCCTTTGTGGGATTCTATATCATGTAAAAATAATTATTTTTGAGTTAAAAAGGATATTTATCAGCTCCACACCAAGTTGTCCCTATCCTTGTGAAGTCAGCCTACATTAGGGAAATTCGACCCAACATAAAGGCTATATATAAAGAGGCAACTCAACCTATTTGGAACACTCGCTCATCAAGTTCGATATAAGAAGAAGCAATAGAACATAAGAACGAAATAGCTAGAGAAGGAATAAAGAAGCTAGAAAGACCTAAAATGAGTTCTTGAGCTATCTATATTTTGAAGTTTATGTGCAGTTGCTGGGGTCAAAATTTTGAATCTATTGTAGGTCCGAAATTCTGTAGCTGGGGGCCAAAAATATGTTGTTTGGAGCCAAAATTCTGGACTGTAGCTACTACTGGGAAGCTGTCACTTGGAGACTTTGACAGGGATCATCTACAAGGAGGAAGGGTTGACTTAGTGATTGGAGGTATTTGTAAAGGTCTAAAGAGTCTTGGATTGTCTCATCTTGATTTGAATCTACTAGTGGAAGAGTTGGAATAGGGTTTCCCTTGGAGGGATTTTTCCCTTGCTGAGTGCCTATATCTTGTGTCTCTTGTTCTTTTGGTATTCATATACATTTAATTTGGTAATTTTTTGATGAAAGATAAAATATTAAAGAAGTAAAAGAAACCAACATAATTCACAAGTAATTATCAAGAAAGAGGACGTACATGGCTCAATTTAATATGTTGTTCTGAGAACAAATTATGCAGCAAGCTACAATCATAGTTGGAAGGATCAAAGATATATTATCTAGTGTTGTTGATTAGAATCATTGGTGTCTAACTTTTTCAGAGGTAAATCTATATTTCTATATTTGTTGTTGTAGCATTAGGATTGAGGATGCTTATGTTGTCTATGGATTGAGCAAGCTGTGATATATATATATATATATATATATATATATATATATATATATATATATATATATATTTATATATATATATATATATATATATATATATATATATATCTGTGTGTGTGTGTGTGTGTGTGATGCTAATGGGTTATATGTTGGCAAAACATATTGTTTAGAGTAGACTGTAGCTAGGGGTCTAGGACTACATACTTTTTAGAAGCTGAACTGATTTCTTGCAGCAGTTCCAGTCATCCTATATTACCATGGCTAGGGGTTTGATGATTCTCATTTGATAAGAAGTTTATTACCACTTAGTGTTGTTGTACGGAAAAATATATGAGCTTGAAGACTCATGTGATGTGTTGTTTTTCCGTATCTATGTCTTCAATCAACAAATCCTTTTCCAAGTGGATACGTACTATGCTCCAGTAAGAGAAACCATAGAAAGGACATGAGATGGGACCCAAAATCTATGCACTTGGGATAAATTTGTGTCTCATGGGGGATACAGTAAAATCCCTTCTCAAGGTGGAAAAATTTGCTTCACTCCTTTCCAAGGTGGATTCGTTAGATGGGAAGAACTTGATCTGGGCTGTAAAACCAACCATGCTTGCCTTGGTACAACATAAGTATTTGGAGCACCCTTGTGAAGGGGTCAAAATTCCGTTTGTCACCTGTCTTAATAATATCATGGTGCTAACCACTCCTTTATCCCCTTAAAATGATGGCATTATGAGGAGAATCTTCATATTGATAATGGAGACCTTTTAAAACTTGGATAATAACGAGGGCCCCACCTTTAGAGGAAGCTGGAAATTCTAGATATCATGGAAATGGTTAGAACATATAACATCATGTTTGATTTGGAGTGCGATGACCTGATTCTCCAAATATTCCAATGCTTCTTCAACATTAGGAAGCATCATTCTGACACAGTCATAACACATATACAATCCATTTTGTGTTCATGTATGGGAGGCCATGAAGCCATTTATGGGGAGTTGCAGTGTAGATTGCTGGCCATTTGGGGGAGGGAACATTTGGTCTCACTTGTTGCTTATGAACTAGCTAATAGGTTGGTTGAGCAGAACATAAACTTGTTTAGGAGGCAGTTGACTAGGGAGGAGTTGCTCAGGATTGGTGGACCATGCAGCAAGAAAAAGTTGAGGAGGAAGGATCTTTGCTTCATTTGCAAGGAACATTGCGGACTTGACCACTCATGCATGAGTGACACGAAAGAGATAACAGAGGGAGATGAGGAGGAGGATCCTTCTAAATTTCCGGATGGGAATTCTTCTTTTAAAGTTGAGTCCATGGGTTATTTTGAGAATACCTTTGAGGAGCATGAGAAATCATGGGAAGTTGATAACAGCAACTCAGAGATACAACCATGTTTGGTAGAGGAGATTGGTGATCAACATATTTTTCAAATGCGAGAAGAAGTCCGAGGAGGAGGACAGGGAGGTGAGCTACTAGAGATGATTAAGCTTGAGAAGAACATAGTGGAGCACAGTGTGTGTGATGGACCATTTTTGGAGAGTCAACTAGTGGCTCATGTTGAGCCCATGATGGAAGAGGATGAGCAACCATCCTTGGGGCCAACCATTGATGAGGAGAAGACATATGTACAAGAAACTTGCAGACACTTGCCGTCAGGAGGTGTTGGAGCCTGGTGTGATATTTTTGTGGGAGACTAGTAGACTGGGGGAACATGGAGTTTCTAGTCAGATGAGGGAGGATATTTTGGAGATGATGGTGCATCCATATTTGGGCCTACTCATTGATGAGTTGCAAATAGATGCAAAGGCAACTGAAAGAGTTGTAGTATTTCTAGTTAGCAGCCCTCTCTAGGAGTACATGGATAAGGCTTGTAGCACGGGTTATCCACTTGTGTCCATTACAAAGAGAGGGGCAAGATTTCTTGGACGAATATTGTTGATTGACTAGGGAGAGAAACATGAGTTGAACATGGAACAACATCATCATAGTAGATTTGTTCCACGAGTAGGAGTCCATTTATTTAATCCTTCCCATAGGATGTATTGGTGGGAGATCATGAGTTGGTACCCTATTGATGGGGTATCATTCCTAGTCAGGGGCATAATATAGCTGGGGCCCTTAGATATAAGGGACACTACATGCTCCAATCGACAGTGGGATTTAGGATGAAAATTTATCAGCATACTAGTTGCACTAAGCATGCATCAACATAGTGGGGTTGACCTTGGTTTATGCCAAGGATTGGACTAGAGAGAGGTGATGAGTTGGTACTCTACTGGTGGAGCAAACACCATGGCCATAGACATAGTACAGTGAAATCCATGGGACATGGGTGATGGTTGGCCATGATGGCATTGGGACCTAGATGGATCTATTGATAGAAGGTTCAGTGAGAGATGGGCTTGGGATCCAGGTATTAGGGGATCCATTCATGTTTGGATTGCATGGAGGAATGATGTGGTCCAATGGTTCATATGGGATCATGGTATCAGTTTGCAGATGCCTCTACAGTGGACATGTGCAGAATGCTTGAGGGAAATAAATCTTGGGGCGAGAGGATTTGTCATGTTCCCTTTTCTAGTTTCCCTTATGGCATGGTCAGGATGGACTTCTAGGGTTGGAGGCAGCTAGGTCACAAGAGTAGGTTTACTCCATTAATAGGCCTGGGGGATTCTGGAGGGAATTTATGGGGTTTTGAGGAGTTTCTATGGGATCTGATGGAATTCACTTAGCATATTCCATCATTTTCACAACTTGCCTTTTGTTCCATTGCATTCTGACAACTTTTGGAAAATGAGGTTATTATTGGGCCTAACTTGATTAATTATGTTAGGGTCCTACCCTAACCCCCTTATTTATGTAATAGGATCGAGTCATAGTTATAGTTAAGTAAAGAGTCAATAAAGCCCATGTTAATAATTGTAAGTGGTTAACCCACATTTAATGAAGGGACCACAGTTAGTTGCAAATGGGCCATGGTATTAGAGAGATGGTATTAATAAGAACCATGGTATTGCCCCATGGTATTGCATGTATGAATCTAATATAAAGGATAGAGACTCCCCTCGAGGAGCATCGTGTCTTATTTTGTATTGAGTTCTGCTTCATTGGAGGTTGCCCCCTCAAAGAGGCAAGTGAACAGTGCTTTCTGAATAATAAAATACTTGTTGTTATTTCTCATTGTTCTATGTTTTGGGTATATTTCTTCGCATATTTGGTATTCTGGTATCGTCTTGCAGGTTAAGAGCATAACAAGTGGTATCAGAGTGCTTTCTAGGGCCGGTGGGGTCTTCGATTTTTAGCAATTTTTTTTTTGGCTAGAGACATGTTCCGATGTCTTTAAACCACGAGATCTGTCATTGAGCGCATAAACCCGCGGATTTGGGGAGGCATGCACGTAGGAAATACAAGAGGTGGTCACGCTTGTTGGACTCCCTTGTAACCCCTGTGGGTACCCCTTCGAGTAGTAGCGCATTAGACAGAACTACGCACAAACTGTCTTCTAAGTACCCTTTGGGTATATCGGAAGCCCCCAAGCTCCCTTAAAACCATGCCATAGATAAACCGTCGGCCGTCTTGCTACTATAGTACACCAAGAACAACACTTGGAGAGATTACTCGCGCGTACGATAGGGTAGTCGGGTTGTACGGCTAAGGGTGCGGTTGATCCTCCCTGGTTAGTGCCCTAAAAAATTGGGCCGAGTACTATTGTCAGACCCTTATGTATATTGCGAGTTGTAGCACCTGACACTCCTGGAGACTATAGTTCCCTTCTCTATCTCTGGATCGCGTATAATCTTTTCCAGATCAGATCTCACAAGTGGGGTTTTGTCGCAGCGGCAACAATCAGTTCCGCTATTCAGATCTATCAGAACTGGCATTCAGATCTATTAGATCCATCAGATCCACATCAACAATCAGTTTCGTCGTTCAAATCTATCAGATCAGCCATTCAGATCCATCAGATCTTCCATCCAGATCTAAGTGGATTCCTATACCTGGGCGTGATTTTCGCAGGAATTTTGGCAGCATTGACATTTTTGGGATTCGGCTACTGTTGTATTCCTAAGTAAGGAGTAAAAAAAAAAAAAGACTGAGACCCCTCGGGGTGCTTATTGGTGACTTAGCCCATAATAATCAGGACGACGAGCTGAGCAAGGTGGTACCATTCAATTGTTAGTGCCAAAAAATTTGGGCGGTCCCAAATTTCAAGTACATCGGCTCGGTGCATGGTACAAACTAGAGCTCAAGCTATGGCGAATGAGAAGATGGACAACCTTGAATCAACCTTGAAAGAGGTCGTGTCGCAGCTGCAGAACTTAAATTCACAACTCTCTAAGGCCAAGGTGGAGACATGCAAGGAGGCATATATTGGCAATGAAAACAGTGAAGGTGAGTCTAGCCAGTCTCTTCACCTCTTTGGCACCCACCAACAATCCCATCCGCGACCACCCAAGCTGGACATGTATAAATTTGATGGCTCTCACCTGGCCGGATGGATAGCACAAATGGAGCAATATTTCACACTGAATTACATCTTGGATAATACAACTCAGCTTAGTGTGGGTATCATGTACTTGGAAAATGAAAGATGGCAATGGTGGCAATGGAATCAACGTTGCTATGGAAGGCCCTTGACTTGGGAGACATTCAAAAAAGCTTATGGATCGCTTTGACCATGAAATTGACTTTTTGGGTCGTCTCTCTAAGCTCCGACATACAGGAACAATGAATGAATATATTGCAACCTTTTGAAGCCTTATCTTTTCACATTGGAGGTCTACACGATGAGTTCTACGTGGAATGTTTTGTCAATGGTCTCAAAGAAGCCATACAAGCCCACGTTCGACTGCACCACCCTAGCTCATGGTTGCATGCTTTCAGGATAGCTCATGAATTCGAACGTGCGTTAGCGGCCCAGTCCAATTACCCAAATTTCTTTGCCAAGGGTCGCCCCCTGTTGAGCCTCAAACCTACACTTCTTTACACATCCTCCCGGCCTCTTTTTCCTATTCATTTCACTATTTTGCCACTCATTCCCTCCATCAATTTGCTCAAATCGTTGTATTTTAGGACTTTTTACATGGTTTTCTAATTATGCTAATGATTGTGTTTGGTTTAGAATTTTGGTTCAAGGTGTTGTGTTTCCGCAGCTCACACAGGGTTTTCCGCAGCTGATCCCGGTTTCCGCAGCCAACCCCAGATTCCGCAGCTGTTTTATTAAATGGTATGTTCCAGGTGTCCTCCGGGAAGAAGAGCCACATGGGTAAGTTTGTGGAACCAAGGACATGGTGTGTGTCCCTCCATATCACCCAAACCATTCATCAAAACCCGTGGTCAACGAGGAGGAAACTTCGGTCAACAGAGGTCATTGGCAGTGGCACGGCTCTGCGTGTTCTGTTTTAGAGCACGTGAAGAATAGGTGGCATCGTCCTCAGTTGTGAAGATGGTGGGAAACATAAATCCAGCATCGGATTGAATGCCCACAACGACCATTGCCTAAATCCGAGGACGCAGCAAGACTACGTGTTTTTACACAACTGTTTGAATTACTTAGATTTCGTTAAGTTAGTTCGCTTTCCTCAGTTATAAATAAAGCATCTTTGAAGGCTGGATAAGTTAGTTGTTAGCTGCCGTTATGTACTTTTGAACTCCCACTGTACTTTATATTTTGATGCATAATATATGAGAAGACTGTTTTTTTCCATTTGCACGTGTAATTGATCTTTGAACCGGCTGGAGTAGGCAGAGGACCCCTGTTTACTAAAGGCCTGTACAGTACTTTTAATTTCCTGCATTTCGTTTTCTTATTTCATGTATATAATGCCTTTTATTGCCGTGTTTTGATAGCTGTATATACATTTCCAATTCTGCTTGTTTACATTTCTGCACTTTTTCATGACTGATCAGTGTGTTATGCAGGTTTCTTAGGCGTGCCCGGGACAATTTCTTTCTTTTCTTTTTCACAACTAGTGACACTTGTGATCATCTTGTCTATGTTGCTG
>APFE031018351.1:27495-55153 GCA_000404065.3 Pinus taeda
CTTTAGTTTCACATTGCTTAGTTGTTATTTGACATAGATTTCATTTGCATTTCCTTGCAGCAACAGAGGCACTGGGCCAATGTCATTAGCCTTTTATTTGATGCCTTTACTTTCCTTTAAGCATTGATTTCATTTCAAGCTTTCTTGTAGAGTACTTTTAAGTTGTAAAAAGCACATCACAATCTCACACACTTCACTCACTTTATTTTAAGTTGTAAAGAGCACATCACAATCTCACACACTTCACTCACTTTATTTCATCACATCACATTAGGAGAGATATACTTGAAAACAACCCTAAAAAGTTAAAAACGATGAAAGCTCAAGAAATAGTTGCCTAAGTAGTACACCTCACTTCATCAGCTTACGAGCCCCGGGTTGACATTTAAAAGTTGCAATTTAGACATCACTAAATTGACCAAACACCCCCCAAAGGCTCAAAGCACTACCCAAACACTCAAGGCTCAAAAGGTGTCACCAGCAGAAATGGCGGAAAGAAGAAAGCAAGGATTATGTTACTATTGTGATGAGAAATACTCCCCCGGGCATAAATGCAAGGAGCCCAAATTCTTTCAAATTGATGCTACTGATCATAGTTCATTGAAGGAAGCCTCACCACTTGAGAAACCAGAGGAGGAAGAAGAGGACAACCAGAAGGACAATGTACCTGAAGAACCAGTTATCTCACTGCATGCTTTGTCAGGGATTTCTTCGCCTCAAACTCTCAAAATCTGAGGTTTTATTAAGCATCGCCCAGTAATAGTATTGGTTGATAGTTGAAGTACACATAATTTTATCCATCAAAGAGTCGCGGAAGCAGTGCATTGTTTTGTCCAAGTAGTTTCTAACTTCCAGGTCCAAATCGCTGATGGGGGAACAATGAAATGTGAAGGCCGCTGTGAAAATGTCAAACTTCAAATGGGGGATTATCAGTTAAAGACCCACATGTTTGCCATACAAATGGGAGGATGCGACATTGTCCTTGGTTCTGAATGGCTTCGCACAGTTGGCCCAATCACAATGGATTTCCAAGAGTTATATATGAGCTTTAAGCAAAACAACCACACACATACCATCCGTGGACTCCAGGTGGGAGCTCCCTCTATCATCAGCTCACATTGGATGGAAAAATTGTTAAAAAAGGGCCACCATGGAGTTATAGCTCAATTTAATGCCATCCAAGCCTTCGAACCCAATTATCTTCATATTCATCCTGAGATGCAACATATATTAAACAACCATATGCCAGTCTTTGACAAGCCTCATGAGCTTCCACCCTCAAGAGGGGAGCATGATCATAGCATTACTTTGGTCCCAGGGGCCCAAGCACCAAATGTGCACCCATATAGATATCCGTTTGCCCAAAAGAATGAAATAGAAAAAATAATCAAGGAACTCTTGGAAGCAGGCATCATTCGTCCCATCATTAGTCCTTATTCATCGCCAGTGGTCATGGTGCTCAAGAAAGATGGGGAATGGCGTATGTGTCCAGACTTCGGGGCTCTTAATAAGTTGACAATCAAATATAAATTTCCCATCTTGGTTGTCGATGATTTGCTTGATGAACTAAATGGGGCTCAATTCTTTACTAAGCTCGACCTTCGCTCAAGCTACCACCAAATTTGCATGAAAGAAATCGACATTCCAAAGACTGCTTCCCGAACTCATGAAGGCCATTATGAGTTCTTGGTCATGCCATTCAATCTTTGTAATGCCCCATCCACTTTTCAGAGCCTTATGAACCACCTGCTCAAACCATATCTCAGAAAATTTGTCCTTGTTTTCTTTGATGACATCCTCATCTACAGTCGCACCCGAGCTGCACATCTTCAGCATGTAGATCTGCGCTTGCAACTGCTCCGCAAGCATAAATTATTTGTCAAGATGTCCAAGTGTTCTTTTGGCATGGAAGAATTTGAGTATTTGGGCCACATTTTGGGGCGTGAAGGTGTCAGAGTGGACCCCAAAAAGATCCAGGCAATGCAGGAGTGGCCTCAACCTAAGACCTTGAAGAGCCTGAGAGGATTTCTAGGTCTCACAGGCTACTATCGCAAATTTGTCCGCAATTATGGTCCCATTGCTAGGCCCCTCACTCAACTCCTCAAGAAAAATTCATTCCTTTGGAATGATGAAGCACAAGAGGCCTTTACAGCTCTCAAACATGCCATGTGTTCCACTCCAGTCTTAGCACTATTCGACTTCACCAAATCTTTTGTGATTGAATGTGATGCTTCGGGTATGGGTATTGGGGTGGTATTAATGTAGGAAGGTCGACCTTTGGCCTTCATGAGCCAACCATTAAGTGGGAAGAATCTGGGACAATCTACCTATGAGAAGGAGATGATGGCCATCTTACATGCAGTAGATACCTGGTGACCATACTTATTGGGGCGATGTTTCCAAATCCACACAGACCATCAAAGCCTTAAATATTTTTTGGAGCAGCGCCTATCCTCATCACAACAAAATAAATGGCTCGCCAAAATGCTGGGATATGATTATGAGATCATTTACAAGAAAGGGCGCGAAAATATTGTAGCAGATGCATTATCCCACCAATTTGAAGAGGAAAGTACCCTGCTCGCAATTTCCCTTCCCATTCCAGAATGGATTGAAGAGCCTCGCAAGGAATGGTTTTCACATCCCTGGCTCTCCCAACTCATTAATCAATTGCAGGTGGATCCAAATTCCATAGCGGGCTACTCATGGCAGGATGATATTCTTCGCTACAAGGACAGAGTCGTAATATCACCAACATCCACCATTAAAAGTCGCATTTTGGCGGAGTTGCACTCATCTCGCACTGCAGGACATTCAGGCTTTCAGAAGATGTATGCTCACACTCGAAGATCATATTTTTGGACAGGCATTAAAAAGGAAATTCTTACTTTTGTAGCTGAATGCGACGTCCGTCAGCGCCACAAAGGAGAAACAGTCAAATCCCCAGGCACATTACAGCCATTGCCCATCCCAGCCTCAATCTAGACAGAGGTTTCTATGGATGTCATTACGGGTTTTCCAAAGTCAGGAAACAAGTCAGTCATCATGGTGGTTGTGGACAGACTTTCTAAGTATGCTCATTTTTGTGCCCTACCCCACCCTTTTACACTGACTTTGGTCGCTCAATCTTTCATGGATCAAATCTTCAAATTGCATGGCATGCCACTTCACTGTGTCTGTCACCCGGTCTTACACCAATAAACTTTTAGCAGAACTCTTTAGGCTACAAGGTACCCAACTACAACTCAGTACTTCCTATCATCCACAAACTGATGGTCAAACTGAAGCAGTCAACAAATGTCTGGAAACCTACCTTAGGTGTTTCACTTCAGAAAATAAACATCTCTGGGTACAGTGGTTACCTCTAACTGAATGGTGGTATAGCACCAAATATCATGCCACCACCAAAATGAATCCGTATGAAGCAATTTATGGTAAACTCCCTCCTTCCCCTACTTCTTATATCAAGGGATGCTCGAAGGTACAAGCAGTGGATCAACTCCTATAGAACCGCACAACTATGCTGGCCCACCTTAGAGAGAATCTTCATCAAGCTCAAAACCGCATGAAGCAACAGGTAGATCAACATCGCTCAAAACGCCAATTTCAAGAAGGGGATCAGGTATTTTTGAGGCTGCAACCATATAAGCAAACATCACTCAAAGCCAAGGGTTGTCAGAAACTATCTCCAAAGTTCTACGGATAGTATCAAGTACTTCAACGCATTGGAGAAGTTGCCTACAAGCTAGCTTTGCCACCCACTGCAAAAATCCATCCAGTCTTCCATGTCTCATGCCTCAAGAAAGTGATTGGGAAAAATTGCAGAATTCAAACCAGTCTACCTGAACTGGATGAAGAAGGGTCAATCTAGCTCCAACCTGAACATGTTCTTGACACATGAGAACAACACCCGTGTGGCAGCATGATTAAAGAAGCCCTGGTCAAGTGGAAAGACACATCTCCAGAAGATGCAACATGGGAACCAACCACTATTCTTCAACAGTTTCCACAGCTTCAGCCTTGAGGACAAGGTTATTCTTATGGGGGAGGGCATGTTAGGTTCCCACCCTAACCCGCTTATTTATGTAATAGGATCGAGTCATAGTTATATTTAAGTAAAGAGTCACTAAAGCCCATATTAATAATTGTAAGTGGTTAACTTGCATTTAATGAAGGGACCATAGTTAGTTGCAAATGGGCCATGGTATTATATAGATGGTATTAATAAGAACCATGGTATTGCCCCATGGTATTTCATGTACGAATCCTATATAAAGGATAGAGACTCCCCTCGAGGAGCATCGTGTCTTATTTTGTATTGAGCTTTGCTTCATTGGAGGTTGCCCCCTCGAAGAGGCAAGTGAACATTGCTTTCTGAATAATAAAGTACTTGCTGTTATTTCTCATTGTTCTATGTTCTGGGTATATTTCTTTGCATATTTGGTATTCTAGTATCGTCTTGTAGGTTAAGAGCATAACAAATTACGCTTAAGGTGGAATTCCGGGAGGATTATTTGACATAAAACCTTAGTGTAATAGCTCGTTGGAATTGGAATAAGAAGATTTATAGAATGAGATGGTGGGAAGTGACTTTCAGTGGCCTGAGGAGGGATGGTGGCCAATTTACCATTTTCCCGAATTAAAAAGGGTATTTTAATTAAAATTAAGGGGGAAAAAGTACTATGTGATTAAAATAATAATAAAATAAGGCTTTTAGAGGGGTCCATCAAATCTATAAAAGAGGAGGAGGAGACCATTTGAAGACATATTGGAGTTGGGCATTTTTCTGGTGGAGAGATTTGGATAATCGAGAATTTCCAACTTTAGTTATAGCCCTAGGATGGAAACCCTCCAGTGATTCAGTGAGAGTGGATGTGTACCCAACTCTTCCCTTGGTGAATTCATTTAGAATTCATAGGTGCAACTTATTGATTTTTGATTTCTATTTTGGAGGTTGATTTATTATTGTAGCAGATCTTTTGTGGCCATCAATGTAGCTATTTCTATCGAGAAATTGGTATGTAATTGCTCCAATAAATAAATAAGGATTTGTTATTATGCACTTCTTGTGTTATTTGTAATTGTGGCATTTCTAGGTTTCTCTGCAAATTTTATTTGTTCTGCTACTAATTTCATTGGGAAAATTTGTGGTGTAATTTTTGTAAGCAATATATGGTGAAAATTGCATTTGAAACATTATAATCTCATTACCAATTTCCAGTTCTTTGTGGATGCAGTGTTTTTTGGAAAAAGGTTTTTGAAAGGTCAATGCTCTAGTGTCCTAATGCTTTAGTCATTTCTAAGTTTAAAAACAAAAAAAATTAAACATTCACCATGAAAAACATTTTTTTGTTTATACAGCTAACAATATGGGCTTGACAATACTCTGAGCGCGTAAAATCTCCACACAATCGAAAAACAATAAAAAAGATCCATAACTCATTTGATAATCTAACAAAAAGATGGAGGTACAAGGCCATTAAAAAGTCCTTCCAGACTACGAACAAGAGTAGTAATGATTTTTTTTGGGATAACCACCCATGTCTTGGTTTCTTGTGGTTGTAAAAGGATTTCATCTATTAGATGGAGCAACTTTTGTCTAGCCTCATCAAGTTATTTTAAAGCCTTTCCAATAAGAGTCTTCATATGCTAGTATAAGTCCATGGTACGATAATACTTAGTGTTCCTCATTACGTAGTTTCTAGTATTTGAAATCTAGTTTCCAAGTTCCTCATCCACATCCCAATCATGCAAAAACCTCTTTTATTGACGAAGCACCTCCTCTACCCTATCAATCTTAGCTCAAATTTGTAAGGGGGGTATGCTCTTAGTGCTTGCCAACCACCTCACGAGCCTCATCCTAGGCACGAGAGCAAGACATCCCACCTTGACCCTGATGACTGCATTGTGAAGCTCATCCTTGAAACACGATAGAATAGCACAAGTCCAAATATGTTTCCAACCACTATTTGTCACCACTGAAACTCCACTAGACATTGGATGTTCGACTAGAATTAGGTGGAGAGCAATGTGTAAGAGCCCACCAATGTACCACAACACCAAAATTTGAATATCCACCATGGTTTTATCGTTGCAGATCTTAATGAGTTCCAAGAAGGTGGCTTGGAAGAACAATAAATCATTGTCACCATATTTTATCGAAGGGGGAACAAATCTCAAGATTCACAAACTTTGTAATAACTCAACATTCTACAACAATAATTACCCCAAGGTGGGTCTACTTGCCCTTCACATTTCATTTACCCTCAAATGCATGTGCATATGCCTCTCGCTTAGAGGAGAGTTGGCAATGGGATTGAGGTTCAAAGGATGGGTTTAATTGTCTTCACGCCATAGATCCACGCCTCTCTCGCACCTTAGTAAAATTAATGCTAACTTAAGAGACAATTAATAATATTATTGTTGAATAATATATATTTTTTCTTACTAACATAGTCATTTAATCATAATTTGATATTTAATCATTTTATTTCTACCATTTAAAATAAAATATCTATTTTTTATGAATAAAAATACTAATTATCAATTTTGCAATGAAAAATCGAATTAATTAACTTACCTAATTTATTAAATAATTATTTACAACTAACTCAAATATTATAGGGAGTAATTGAGGATAGAAATCATTTTAGGGAATTTTAGGGAATTAAACTATTTTAAAAAACATCTAATATAAATTAATAATTTATCTTGCTTCTCATAAATGAACTAGCCCTAACTTGAAAAAAAAACCAATCGACATTATGCTCTTATAGTTTGTTGAAAGATTTGGTTTGAGAGGACATATTGTGGAGTGGATTGGACGAAGAAATGCCGGAAGCGTGGAATGTACGTTGTACACTCTGTTTTCGTGATAAAATATATATAAAAAAAAATAATCTTCATTTGGCTTGTGAATAAGACTCACATGTGAAGTCGCGTGCTGCGTTTTGACCAAAAATCGAAATTCTTGGTGCGTACTCTAAGAAAGAAGGGGATTAATTACAATATTGTATATGGTGTGTGGTCCGAACTATAAGAAAGACTCGGATTATAATATTGTATGTGTTGTCAATATTCCCTCGTTGCTTCGAGTGTCAATATTCTCCAAACCTATTGTGCAAGAATGATTAGTATGTTTCCCCATTGTTATGGGAAATAGAAGTTTTTACGTTTTAGAATTGTTGGGGAAGTATAAGTTATTTAGATTAATAAGTTTGTGTGAGATTTAGTTTAGTTTTTATTAAGTTTTAGGTTTAAATTTTATAGGGAGGGGTTGAGGGTTACAATGAATTGTGAATGTTACATTATTTTTACGGGTGTTTAGGCTTGAACAATTCTTGCACAATTTTAGTGTCCAGGCTTGAACAATTCTTGCACAATTTTTAGCGATAACATTTTGTTGTTGTTGGGTAGATCATTTTTCTATCCAACAATTGGGTTGATATTGGCTTAGGCATAACTTAATAATGAAACAAGAAAAAAAGAAAAAAGAAGAATAAAATTAATAATGGAATAAAGGAATGTTAACGTTTTTGTCTCTTCTAAAAAAGGACATAAATGTCTAGCCAACATCTTAACACATCATTCAACTACCTACCCAATACTTGTTTGATTATTGGATACTTTCCCTACATTTTGTTTAAGATAAATAAAAGGAGGGATGCCTTAAGGTAGTAGTGAAGAAGCTACTATGTAATAACGAGGTATAGATCTCTATCTAAAGTGGGTATTTCAAAGGGTGGTAAAAGTTGGGGGGAGTACTCCGTGATCCCAAAGGAACTTCAATAATCTCCTATGGATGGGGCCTTGGTCATCTATCAAATAATTCATTAGAAGCATATGCCCTTTTGGTGGGTTATCTTTGACGAACGAGGCAAATATTATAACTCTTTGAGTCTTTAGGGATGTAATGATCATGATCAATGCAATGATTAACAAGTCCACTCATGAAGGATCCAAATTAAAAAACAACATTGCCAAAATCAAACAAGGAACTAGGTCTTTCGCTAGATGCTCTTTATTCCACATTAAGAGAGACTTAAACAAGGAAGTTACAGTAGAATGGGCCAAGCACGCAACCCATCTTAGCCATGGAATGTTTCTTACAAATGGGGATTAATACTTCATGGTTATCCCCTAGCATTTTGATTAAGTGGGTTTCAATGACATTTAATTTTGACATGATACATCTATTAACGATGAGTTGGTGACTCCTTGAGAAAGGCAACCCAAGGACACATATCATCCTCCTCTCCATGCAAAAATCCCTTTAGTTTGCGGCAACTCAATGCAATTCTATGCAATGGTACAAAAATAGTGGGATAATGGTAAGGCAAAAGTATGAAATTTGGTGCATTTTAGGCCAATTGAGTCTCCTAGTTCCTCTTGGATGGTTTGTTGATCTTTATATTCTCTAGATCGGTCTCATCTAATCAATAATTTCTTGTGAAATCAAGCTCTCAAGCCCTCTTAGCTTCCCCTATTATGCTTCCTCCACTTGTTTTGATCTTGTTATTCATATAATCTCCTTTTATGTGGTATTCCTCCTTCAAAAGCATTTAGAGAGACATAAGTGAACATTTGTTGGAATTTGTGGGATGGTTTGGAATTTCCATTTGAGGAAATTCATTAGTAGTTAGTCGTGAAGTTGGGAGCCAATTCCTTTTGGGACTTCATGATTTCCTTATGTGGTGTTTTATTCAGAGGCTAGGTGGGCCTTAACCTTGGTTATTTGCATATTCCTTTTAAACTTAATTCTAAATGTTTGGAAGGTTAATGTCTCAATGTGGCAGTGGCCAATAATTAGGCTATTTCGAGTTTTCAAAAGTATCATATTGCTAAATTCTGGTGCTATAAAACTAGATATAGTGGGAGTTTCTCTTGGTACTAGGCCACTCAAGAAAGAATTTTTTCTTTTTTAGGCTCAATGGATATACAATTGAATTTTCAATCCTAAAATCCAAGACGTTACATAATTTTTTTGTTGTTCATTTTGTTAGAATGAGCAAAAGGTTTGGTTTCCATTTATCTATCACTTCCAAATCTATTTATAGGTTTCTTCAATATGGATAGTGAGATGTGTAGAATATTTGTAGAGTTATTCATTACCATGAATACCTCATTCAAGAAAATATATGTACTATACTTTTAGCATCAAAATTCATAAGGATTGAGTATGTTTTCCGAAGCTAAAACTCTAATATCATGAGCATTTTAGTACATCAAAATCAAAGGATATATTCCCTTGATGTAAAACATTGAACTAGTGCACGGGTTCCTTATCAGTGGCCTCAGATAACAGGAAAATTGAGAATTCAATCTAGGTTGAGGTATGTTGAGAAATCCAGGGGCAACTCGATTAGGTGATTTCTCTTTGTTGATAACTGCTTGTGATGCATTTTTTACTTAACTTGATTAGCTGCTTCTTTCACTTGATTATTATTAGTATTCTCTTCATCAAACAACTACCAAACCATAAATAATAATAAGACAAAGGACACAAGATATAGGCGATCAACTAGGGCCAAAACCTCTCCAACTGAGAGGAAAACCCCTAAGAATTCTTCTCTTCTTATAGAATCTTCAATTGACAAATTCCAAGACCTATGACCCTTGACCAAGACACCTACAAGACAAATTCAACCTTGCTTCTTGATGAAATTTCTTTACACAACTTCCAACAACAAACTTCAACCTTCCAACAAATTCTTCATCAACTTTGACTCCAACAACAATTTTTGCAAATTTGACCTAGTAGCTTCAGCAACTTTGACCTAGCATATTTACAGCTTCGACATTTCACAACTTCGACATAGCTGCAACTTTACAGCTTCAATGCAGCTTCACAACTTTGATGCAACTTCACAACTTCGATGCAACTTCACAACTTCGATGCAACTTCATAGCTTCAACCTAGCTTCACAACTTCAACCGAGATGCAACTTCACATCTTCAATATAGCTTCAGAATTTCGTCTTTCCTAGTAACTATAGAAACCCCAACAAAAGAGAGAGAGAGGCCAAAAACTTTGTTCTTGTTCTTTTTCTCCTTCTTCGTCCTTTTCCAACTTCTACCTTGAGGAGATAGAACTTGCTTGAGTGTATGTCTAAATGAGGTTGATTTCCTTCTTATATATAGGCTTTTGAGGGGTACAAATTGCTATATTTAGGCCAACTTTTCCCTTCATGTAGGCCGACTTGATCTTTGGGCCATGACGAGGTCTTGGAGGGTCTTTCAACTTTCTTTTGACTCAAATAAATTCTTTATAATATGTAACATGCCCAAAAGGGCATTTCGTACATGGCAATGACTCATTTGACTTGTAGACTCAATGAAAAGCCCTAGAAGCACTCAATGGGTGCTTGACCTAAATATAAATTTCCCTTGAGCATGAAACCCATGCCTAATTAATAACAATAATAAAATTATTTTTCTCGTTACATCAAATACATAAAGATCGTGATTACATATGTCATTATGAATATCAAACCTAGTTACATATTTCAACGCTTCCTCTTAACTAGGGAGGTATTCATAATCCATACAAGGTGCTTGGACATTCTAAATCTGAAGAAATCTCATAAGAAGAGTCGAATTGGTAGCCCATCTGTTTAACATCATATCATCCAACATTATCACATAGCAAGGACTTGACTAATAACTCTATCCCTCCATAAGATTAGAGCACAATGATGGCAAGACCAATGACTTATAAACACCATCATCATTGTCTCTCAAGGTACATACCCCACCCAGGTGTTCATAGAGTATGTCTTTCTAGGATTATTCTTATCTTGGATTCCCAGTCCTTAAAGAATATTAGTCCTCTTTGACTACTCTTATCTTGGATTCCCTACTTAATCTTCAAAGATTATCAAATTATAGATTTTTACCCAATCCTCCATGATTTCTTCCCAAAGTGAAGACAAGAATGATGTGTTTATCTCTCCCTATCAACTAGGGAGTATATACCCATTCCTATGAAGGAATGTATGCATTCCTATAAAATGAATGTACCCAAGCTCCCTCTTATCCAGGGACTTTTCCAAGCTCCCTCTTATCCAGGGACTTTTCCAAGCTCCCTCTTAATCAGGGACTTGCTTCCAACAAATTTCTACTATAGGTGGAGATCATGGGACTCTCAGCTACTTGTGGGGCTCCTTCTTTCGATGTGATGAAGTTCATCCTTTTCATAATGGAGCGTTCCTAAGTCATAGGGAATCGACCATCCATCAATTTCCTTCATGAGCTACATCAGTCATGTCATCCTTCTTTTCATCATATAGTGATCTTCTAGTCCACATTTGGCTTTTCTTCATAATGATACCTCTTCCAAGTCACGCTTCCTTTAGGATCTTTCATCCAACCACATGAGTGCTAGTTTTAGATAAAACCTACAAATATCTTCCAATAGCCCTATATCAATCCATCCAAATGTTGTTCAAAAAAAATTAAAAAAAAATGAACATCAAATCAAAGTTACCTTTTGCGATGGCCTTTCATCATGAAATCTTGCTTGCAGTATCAACATCTTGCACATTCATATGCACATCTCCAAGACTTTGAATCTCAAGGATATCCTTTCTTTACAAAACTTATTAGGGTCTTCATGCCTTCTCTATGGAGATGTCATGTCCAATTATTCTAGTCACCGGATTTTGATTTCCTTTACTATGTGACCATAGTTTCATCTTTCACGATCTCTTCTTTCTTTCTTCACATATTTCTCCCCAGGAACTTCCATCCATAATTCCTTCATCTTTGTCAACCACCTCATATTCCATATGAGGACATATTATGTTTATTTCATCTAGTCAATATGTGAATCATGCCTTCATGCATCTTTCCAAAGGAGGAGATCCTTTCTCTTTGATCATGCTCATGAGATAGAGCATTTACCCATGCAACCATAGGACGACATGACTCAATTAAATACATGCATACATTACTCTTTCCTTCTTTTGGTCATCTAGGATTCCTTCAACAACTTCCTTTTCTTGATTGAGATTACTTTAACCATCTCAACATGCTTCATTCCTTTGTTTCCTCCCATTATCCCTCTAAACAATGAAATCCCATACAAGATGGATTTTTAAGAGAGGCACTTGCTTCCTTCAAGAGAGGTGAACCTTCTAATGAATATTCCAACAATGGATCTATATTATGCTCATTTGGTAGAAGCTCCTTTCTCATGATAATGATATATGATGAATTCCTTCTATCATGCTAGATGACTTTCTTTCAACCATATGCACTACACATGCTTTCAATGAGGTTACCAAGAGCTACTTCATTTATATCATGGCTACTACATCCATGCAGACTTCTACTTCAACTATTATTTCAAGCTTTTCTAATGATATCATGAGCTCTTGCTTCAACGGTATGCTTCTAGTATGATGTCACCTTTTACCAAGATGCATGTCGTCATAATGCTTCTCATCTTGATTGCCATGGTGGAGGAATTTTCACCTCCCACTTCTCCTTGCTATGTATTGGAGAAACCCTAATAGTGAAGATATATCCCTTTGGATTTATTTTCATTAGGTTCTTCCACTTCTTTCATGATATGAGCCTCATTTCTTTCTTTCCTTTTGCTGTGCTTCTTGAATTTTGGACAAGCTCTATTATAGTGCCCATATTCTTGACAATTATAACATTGGATATTTGACATATTAATCTTCTTTTTCTGACGACCAAGCTTCGATAACTTTCTTTTTCTCTTAGCCATGGCAACAAATGCTTGAATTTTTTCATTTGATCCCATGTCGCTTTTTCCTTTCAACCTAGTTTCTTCAATCTTACATAATGATCAAAGCTCACTGATTGGGGTGGATTCCTTATTTCCAAAGATGTTATATGTGAAGTTGCCTCACTCTTCTGGAAGTGAATTAATCACTACGGTGGTTATTTCTTCGTCAGATATTATTTTGTGAAGTAAAATTATGAGTGCAGACACAAACAATTCCTCTAGCCGATAATGGGTCTAGCCACAACCAATACATTCTATGGAAGATTTCCTTAGGTTAGAACCAATTAAGAGGGCTTACCTCTTAGTACACTTATCTTGTTTGGTGATGAACTTTCTTGCTCGCTCCAGCTATCTCTTGTTTCCTTCTTCAAACACCTGAAACAAGTAAACAACAACAAACAACAACTCTGATGATAGAAAAATTGTAATTCAACCTACTTAACAATTCAAGCAACATTAAGCCATGAACTTGTAATATGACACATCATGTAGGAAATCAATTGATAGTTTCATATATATTGAATCAAGAATAGATTAAAACCATTGTCTTGACGGTGCCATTCTCCTCCGACAAAACCAGGTTCCCACACACTTCTACTAGCATTCCATGATGGCCTCAACAATGATAGTTTTAAGGCTCTTCCCTTTAGGCTTCACACGAAACCAAATTCACACTTCTCCCTCACACAACTAGAGAGCTACAACTATGAATAGCTCGTTGTTTACTCCAAACTTAATTATCACTAGCACACCAATATTAACACTAGGTTGTGCTTGGGAAAAAGGGAGGTTTATATAACATGAATGAATGGGAGATGGATCCTCTTCTTATGCGAGAAGGTCTTATCTCTTGAGGTAGTTCCATCCTCATAGGGGAAAGGATCCCAAAATAATATCCTCGACCCCATCCGGCCAAACCATTTACTAGATTTCCGTTACGAAGCTTCTAGAGCTAGAAGCTTCGACTCCTTATTTAAAAAACTTTCCATAAGAGGACTGACACGACTGGAACAAAGCTCAGTCACTTTGGACAGCATTAGGGATAGTGTTAATCCCTAAATATCGGTGCGAGGAGGACAAGGGCCATTAGTGCCGGTCTTGTAAATTGGGAAAAAAAAAAGATTTTGGGGAAATGGTGCAAAAGGGAATTGTTCTGCTCATGAAGAGGGAAATAATGGGAGTTTCTTCATGAAGGGAAAGCATGTAGGGTTCACTGTAGAGGTCCTCCAGGATCAAGGAATAGGGAGTATAGGGACAGTGACAAAATGTTGTGTAACATATTCCCCCTAAAGTGTGAGGGCCGAACTAGAGTGAGCGATGAAATGCTTTATGAATCAGTGTGGGGAACCATAGTCTGTCGTTGGAAAACCTGCAAGAAAGTATAGATACATACAAATAACTAAAAACTCTGTCAAATGATATATGAATCATGGTATGGACACAACCACCTAGAGAATGATCATGTAAATGGATCCAGGTATGGGTGCATCCATCCGTTAATGAGAAGGATCACATATGATAACTTATGGTATGGTCGCAGCCATCCATCTGAAAGAGACATGTATATCAACATAATCATGTCACACCGCTTCATAACCTAGACTTTTGTAATCTGAGTCCAGGGTCTTTCGCTCCAACACGACCCAATCGATGTACAAATTCTAACATGTGAATAGATGTGTTGACGTCGAACATGTTAGAAAGTCGCTTGATTACCAGTTAATGATGTAAATTGTTAACAAGCGCGAGAGAAACCACCAATAATGACAATTGTCCTCAAGGTACTATAAGCACAATCCATGGAATGTGAATAGAGGAACTAAAGTCAAACATCCATGAAATCACCCAATCGAAAGCCAATTATGTGAACTTGTCGTCAAGTGAGAAGAACTTGTCATTAGGGCATGCAAGCTCTAAGGTACTGGAAGGGAGTCTCGCGGTCAAGTTCCCAAATAATGAGTTGAAGTCGAAAGGACGCGACCATGTCAGAGGAGGGCCATAATGTATCGCACATTATCGACACGAGAGAAAAGGATGCAAAATGATTTTGGATGATACAAAGAATTAGAGGTAAGTGTAACTGCAGAAGGACAGCTCTTTAACATATCAGCAACACAACCGGAACTTTGGCAGCTTTTGGATCCATAGGATCGGTGATCATGACGATGTGGTAGAGATCAAATGGAACACAAAAATGAACGACCCAACCCAGGAAGGTCAACGATATAAAGGAGGATATCCCAACCCAACGCGAAGCAGAAAATGTCATGTTCAAGAGTGAGCTATTAACACAACTAATGAGATTTCCAAATTTCCCCCCACCATTTCTGGCAGGTACCCCAATTATTTTTTAATCGTAAGCTTGAAGGGGATAACATATGCTTGCAATGTAAGTTCATCCTTTGTATGAATCCAACCTGGTAAGTTTAATGAACCCTAGGAAGGAGAAGCTCGTGTTCGTCATGGTGATGAATCCGACGTTGTTTAATATTTTAATGAGTTCGACAAAGGTGTAACTCAACATATTTTTCATGTTTAGAGAGCTTGAAAAAGACACGGAAAAGAAAACTCCACATGGTTCCTTTTCATACATTTGTGTCTCTCGAGCCCGAAAAGGTAGAAACAATACTTGAGAGAACCGCTTGACCATTTCAGTCAAGGAGTACCTTATTCGTAAATAGTGCATCCCAACCCGAAAAAGGGGTAAACTTATACTAGGCGCACGATGTTTTGCATCTGTTAACGAGTTCGAAACGACAAGAGCTTGACTATCTTTTCACTTTTAAAGGGTTAGAAAAGAGCTTGAAAGCAGACCCCCCATTTTATTCTCTTTTACGATTCAAAAGGGAAAAATACTCAGCAATCTTTTCATATGAGTTTTACGAGTCGAGAAAAGAGATGAAACGTGATTCGACATCATCATCGAACATCCATCACCTGTCACTGTGCAAAAAGGTAAAGTGTATTATCCAATTCTTGAGGCAAAATAGGTCAAAATATTTACAAAAACCTAATATCTCATGAAAAACTGAATAAAAAGGAGGAAAAGTAAATAATTTTTTAACTTTTACTATTTTACCTTGCTGTGAAATACTTTTTACTCACTTTTTCCCTAATCGTTCAGGAGCAGATTACAGGAGATCAACCTCCAGTTACAGGCAAGAGCCAAATCCCTAAGCTTCATTTTCATACCATTTATTCTTGTTTTTAACCATTTTTGGGATTTTTGAGGGAGGATTTGTTAAAAGTTTTTTGCCCTCGGTTGGCGTGACTTCTGAGCACAGAATCACGTCGACCGAGGGTAATTAAAACGACCTATAGCGCCGTCGGCGCAACTATTTTCAAAACAGGCGTGTCGACACCATGAATAGGGAAAAAACCGTTTTCCCCTCAAAAACATCGTTGGAATTTGAAATTTATGGGTCAAAAATGATTATTGACTTAAATCTATGGTTTTTTTAGGAAAGAATCGCCGAAAATGGTAGACTGGAAAGAATGTGACCACGAGGATGTGGACACCCATGCACTAAATGATCCAAATTGCCTGAATGCTTTGAGGTACTGTGGGCTCCTCAAAGTCTTTCTCACGCCACGGATGCGGGCCCAACCTGAGTTGCTTCGGTACTTGATTAGTCTCTGGGACATAAATCGAGAAATATTCGTCATTGGTGACCATGAGCTGGAGTTAGAAACTTTATACATATATTTCATCACAGGACTATCCTGGAGAGGAGAACCGGTCAACTTATATGGGCCACAATCGATTGGAGCAAGTATATCCATGTTGCTCGCCAAACATTGCCCTGAAGCCCTCAAATCCAAGAGTGGAAAGATTGAGATTGCCACCATCCGAGATTTGACACTAAGAGTGCTATTGTTGACTATCAATAGAGTGGCAGGGTCCCAGGTAGTGCATGAGACTAACAAGTCGAAATTCCTGTATGCCATTGACTATATAACACCGAAGATCTTCAATTGGGTGTAGGCCATGAAGATCAACATAAAATGCCAGTTGACCAAAGCTAAGGCAGGTAATCTGAAGCAATTTTGGTTCGGATCCGTACTAGTGACCTTTTTCTTGGAACGGGTGCCGCTATTCCAGTACTAGTTGACTGAGGTAGATCCTCCCATGCCACGCGACCCGCTGGAGTCATTTGATGCCCAGGATAATTGGGGGCCAACACATGTCATACATGCCTACCTTTTTTTCATGGTTATGATGACAGAAGATCGTCGTGGAGGACTGACCATATAGTGGCACTGACTTTTGTGGAGATCCGGACATGCCACTACCAGATGGAGAGGATTTTGACGATGAAGGTAAAAAATCAATTTTTTTAGTTTTGTGATTTTTTAATTGTCTTTGATATATATGTGTTTATAACATTTTTCTTTATCAATGCAGATGTTGGACCAGAGCATCCTGCTGGGATGTCCCTAATCGCCAAGCGTGTCACCCGCCAGGTTGATGTTGTCACTCCTTATTAGGAGGGGAGTGACAACGAGGAGGAGATCGTGAGGAACCTTGAGGGGTTGACTCGTGGTATCCCAGAGTATGCTCGGGTGGGAGACATTCCTCGCTAATACCAAAGACACATGGTGGGAGTATCGGATCGGATCCACCGATTGCTGACTCGTGTTGCATGAGTCATGTCATGCTACTACGATCACCATGCTGATTAGTTCCTAGGTCCAGCATTTACATTTTTTGAGGCCTGCGTGCCACGAACATATGAGGCTTGCGACACGCTGATGTTATTTTGGACACACATATTATTTTTTGGGGTTTTCATGTATCAAACATTATCACCATATATATATGTTGTATTTTCTTACTTACTATGGTACAAATGATTTGTTTTATCTTTTCATATGTTTCACAAATGTCTATCCAACACATAATTAGCTAATGCATCTGTCAATATATTCATGCGTCTAGGAATATGATGATATGTGATATAATCAAGATGCCTTTCCAGTAGACGAATATGGAGATACATTATCAATATTTGAGGGTTTCTGACGGAATATTGCCCGTTGAGTTGAAGGACGACAAGCTGTGAATCCAGGTTGACAACCAACTCTCGAATGTCAAGAGCAATGGCTTCTAACAACAGTTCGATGACTGCACTATATTCAACAATTTAGTTGTGCGACCTAAACAGATACCTTGAAGATCAATTAACTCACCGTGAGGGTCATAAATAGCCCACACCACGGATGATATGTTTCGGGCACTATGACAAGCATCATCAACAAAACTGATGTGGGGAGTCACACACATCTGCAAAGCAAGGAAGACATAGTGAACACGAAAGCTGTTTGAAAACTAACACACCAAACGACACTGCAAAAAAATGAATGACACACTAATGTACACAAGTAACCATGCAAGATGACCTAAGCATAGTACTTCTTGAGGTAAAGCCCATTTTGGGGCTTCTCTAGAGGATTGCCTTCATAATCAATAAGCTCATAGGCCCCTTTTTGAAAAACACGTTTCACAATGTAGGGCCCATGCCACATGGGTTTGAACTTGCCTGCCCCCAGCTTATCATTAGCTTGCTCATATAGTAAAACCAAATCACCCTCAAAGAACGCGTGAGGGGAGACCGACTGATCGAAATGGGACTTGACTCGTTTCTTTTGTGCCTCGATAACCAAAGCAGTGAGACAATGAGTCTCATCTAGTTTCTCTAAATATAAGAGGCGCTCTTCCGGAGGTGATGTTTCAGGGAGAAGTTCGACATCTAGCTTGAGTGAAGGAATCTCGCATTCAATCGACAATGTTGGGATGGTGTGAAACCAGTTACGCCTTTGGTCGAGGTTCAGTAAGCCCACAAATCTGAAAAGAGCATGAGATGCCAATTTGACTTGTGCATCCCAATAGTACGCTGAAGCAATGTAACCAAGACCTTGTTCACAACTTCAACTTGGCCATTGCACTGAGGATAATACGAGGTTGAACCTTCGTGGCACAAACCCAATGCAGATGTCAGCTCAACCATCATGTAATCTCTGAAATGGGAGCCATGGTTTGTGACAATGGCTTGAGGTACGTTAAACATGGAAATAAGATGATTGAAAAGGAATTGAACCACCGTTTTACTGTCTACAGAGTATGTAGGCATAGCTTCGACCCATTTGGTGGAATAATCCACAACAATGATAATATAGCCATGCCCCTCGGCCGAACGAGGGTTACATGTCATATAGTCGATGCCCCATTTGGAAAAAGGACCAACGGTAATGACGGGGTGTAGGTGAGCGGGTGGGGCATGCATCTTGCGTTGGTAAATTTGGCATTCATGGCACTTGCGAACAACAAGGATGCAGTTCTTAAAAATGGATAGTCAAAAATAACCAGCACAAAGGATTTTTTAAGTGGTAGCATAGCCAGACATATGACGACCACATGCCCCGGAGTGCCAGTCATTGAGAACTCTCTCAGCCTCCTCGAGAGTAAGGCATCAATTGTTGGGGTCCCACCCTAACCCCCTTATTTATGTAGTAGGATCGAGTCATAGTTATAGTTAAGTAAAGAGCCAATAAATCCCATATTAATAATTGTAAGTGGTTAACCCGCATTTAATGACGAGACCACAGTTGGTCGCAAATGGGCCATGGTATTAGATAGATGGTATTAATAAGAACCATGGTATTTCTCCATGGTATTGTATGTATGAAGCATATATAAAGGATAGAGACTCCCTGCAAGGAGCATCGTGTCTTATTTTGTAATCGAGCTCGGCTCTATTGGAGGTTTCCCCCTCGAAGAGGCAAGTGAACATTGCTTTCTTAATAATAAAATACTTGCTGTTGTTTCTCACTATTCTATGTTCTGGGTATATTTCTTCGCATATTTGGTATTCTGGTATCGTCTTGTAGGTTAAGAGCATAACATCAATGAAGAACTAAATCGACATCGACATGGTATAAAGTATCACTAATAATACGGTAGGGTTGGGAATGATGCTGAATCTGTCGACGATCATCCTTAGTCAAGCCAACCGAAACGTAGAAGTCTGGAGATACACAATGATATCACCGTACCATGGATCAAGGGTGCTGATCAGGAAAAGAATCTCGTTCGGAAGCTGTTCATCTACACTAGTAGGGAGAGACTTAGAAGCAAGGGAACACATCAACTTGGCAAAAACTAGTGACTTCCTAGATTTGGTAGTAGTAAATACCAAATTGAATTCTTGCAGGATGACAATCCATTTAGAATACTTTCCACCCAGCAGCTGGCGAGTCAGGATGTAGGTCATGGGGTTGCATTTAGAAATCACAGTTGTAGTGCATAAGAGGATGTAGTGCCAAAAGCGTTGAACAACCTGGACAGTAGCCAAAGCCAACTTCTCGACATGGGCATAATGCGTTTCAGTGTCGAGGAGATTGTGACTAAGGTAGTAGATAACATGTTCGTTGCCTTCATCGTTGTCTTGGACCAAGATCATAGCAATGGTGCTAAGGGTTGCGACTAGGTAAAGGAAGTAATCTCGATGATAATCCAGGGGATGCAGTGAAGGAGAATTTACGAGGACAGCCTTGAGATCATCTAAATATTTTTGGGAAACCTCATCCCAAAAAAAGGGGTCCCTTGTTTGAGCAATCGGGTAAATCTTGTAGCTAGCCCAACATAATTGGGTATAAAATAACAAAGAAAATTTGCTTTCTTGTAGGCTATGGAGTTCGCGCAATGAAGACGGAGGGGGTAAATTTACAATGGCCTTGACTTTAAGCAGATCAAGGTGAATATCGTCCTTGGAAACGATAAAGCTGAAGAGTCATCCAGATTCTACGCAGAAAACACATTTATGCGGGTTTAACCGAATGTTATAGTGTCTACAACGAAGAAAAACCTACCAAAGATGGTTAGGGTGATCTTGGTGCTTACGAGAATGAGAAGGAAGGTCATCCAAGTAAGGTTGGATGATGTTGCGAATATCATGAAACACAGGAGATTGCCCGTTAAAATGTAGCCCCAACATTTTTGAGGCCGAAAGGGAGTTTTTTATACGCGAACGTACCCCATGGACAGATAAAAGCTATCTTTTCTTGATCGGCCAGTGCAATGTTAATTTGGTTGTAACCAGAAAAACCATCCATAAAGGAAAAAATTTCGATCCCAACACATTCGTCAATGATCTGATCAATGAAGGGAGTAGGGTAGTTATCCTTAGGACAGGCACGATTGAGATCATGATAATCAACGCAAATGCGGATCATGCCTTTTTTTTTGTCACCAGGACAATATTTGACACCCAATCTATAAGAGTGATGGGATAGATGAATCCAGCTTTGAGAAGTTTTTCAACTTCACCCTTGATAGCGATGACCTTCCTAGGGTGCATTGGGCGGAGTTTACTCCGTTGTCGAATGGGCTTTGCATGAGGATAAGTTGGTATTTTGTGCACAACAATGCTAGGATCAATGCCAGACATTTCTTCGTAGGACCACACAAACACATCAAAGAATTCTTGAAATAGTTGAGTATAGGTCTTGATCTCATCTGGAGAACAAGTTACCCTAATATGGACATGTTCAATGATACCAGCCTTGATAGAAATATCAATTGGCATCATTTGGGTAATATTACCCAAATTTCCTTCCTACCATACTTCATGAGTCATGATCGGTGGCGGAAGCGGGAGGGAAGGAAACATAGAAGAGAACTCTTCGAGATCAGTAGATGTGACCACCAGGCGAGGCAGGAACGAGGAACGATGATGAGTATCGGTCCAAGGTGGTTCCTCAAGAGACATTACTTCCATTACACCATTGTCAGTAAGGAATGTATCGGCTAAGAGATCAAGAGATTCCAAAGTGCCAAGCCATGGGGATTGAGAATACATATCGAGAGAGGTCTTTGAAACAAAAGAATCAGAGGATGCAAAACTTGAGGCTGAACCAATTTCCATGTAATTGATTTCGGCAAGACTAAGTGGCATAACCTCGCCCCAGGTATCAACAAGATCTAGTGAAGGTATGACCCAAGGGTCAGATTTGATTGAGACCATGTTGACAGAGGAAACATGAGGAGGTGGGAGTGAAAAAATTCCCATTAAGGCATAATATTTAAAAAGACTTGCCCCCACACTCTCATAGGGAGCATCAATGTGATTGATGTACAGGACATTGCCATCCGAGGAGGAAGATGCAAAGAAGGAAAGCTGGTCGACAGTGACAATCTTCCCTTGATTGGGAAAATGGATCACACGGAATAGGGAGGAGGCTACAACAAAGCTCCAGCCGAGTAGAAGATTATAATTGAGATTAACGTCAACAATCTCTACCTTGACTTGTACTATCTTTCCCTCCATAGTAATGGAAAGGTTAGGTAAGACAACGAAGGGTCACAAATCACGCCCATCGAAAGCTACCAAAGTGTTCAGGGATTGGTTCAAAGCAGGAGAACTAATGGCCTTCCAGAATGCAATTAACATGATGCAGGTGGAAGAACCTTCATCAATGATAGTCCTGTGGATGGTCTTATCAATGGTGATTACCTGAATGAGAAAGGCAATCTGATGAGGCAAGCACAGAACATGGTTCTCTAGATAAAAAAATATCAAATTGGAATAGATGGGATCAATACCCTCGATAGCTAACAACAAATATTTCCACTCTGATGGGCAGCTTTGGAGCACCTCGAGAGCCGACATAGCTGATGGTGCTTGAGCCAAATCCTCAAAAATATTATAGTGTTGAGTGGCTCAGGCATTGGGATTGTACGAGTATTTTCTTAGCACACCTCGAGAGGGTGGCCATATAGCAGAATCAGGGTTAGGGCACCGATATGAAGATGGCCAAAACTCGGGGCAGAAGAAGAAGGGGTGGCTTCTTTCTCTTTCCCGACTGTCGGAGTAGGAGTTTGGTAATATTTTGATCTAGTATCCACATTAATAAGCATACTCATCATGAACACTTGAGATCTTGAGGAAGCAGATGATGGAGGTTGGTCTACCATTTGGGTCTGCTGAGATGGAAATGGCTCTTTTAGGACAACTGGGGTTCCTTTGAGCAAACGAATAACTTCAGATCATCGGGGACAATCCTTGGTATAGTGATCCTCCTCACAAATGAGGCAGGGATACTTAGGTTTCCGTTGTGAAGACTCACCAATAGATGATTTAGGGGGACCCTGTTTTGGGGCATCGACTTTAACCTTGCCTTTTCCTTTCTTCTTACTTTTCGAGGATTTGTCTGCTGCGGTAGACTGAAAAGCATGGACCTTTGAGGTTTTACCAGGACCAAGTGGATTCTAGGAAGAACTATTAGAAACAGTGTTTGAGACCAACTTCTGTTTGGAAGAAGATTTAGTAGGGGTCTGGGACACTGAACCAATGACTCCATCGACAAGGGGTGTAGCCTGCGACTTCGATGCCTTGGGTTGGATGATGGCCGCAGAGCATTGGGTAATAACTCATACAACGTGCTAGACTGAGAGTAAACTAGATCTAAGTATTGGGCATGAGCAATGGCTTGTTCTTCAGTAACGCACCCACCCATAGCTATGTCACGAGTAATTGGGGCCATGCATGACTTAGTGAACCATTCGATGAGCAACTAATCAACAATCTCGAATTTGATAAGGCGACGTCTACGTCTTCATTCATGGATGTGATCAGAGATGTGTGTCGCAGTATCCGTCTTGAGTGATATGAGAAAATAGGTTCTAGTTTCATAGCGAATCGACAGTTGGAAATGTGTGAGGAAAGCCATGGCTAAAGAGTTAAAGTCATGGTAAGTACTTCAAGGAAGCTCGATGTACCACTTGGCTACAACATCTATGAGGGTTCGTTGGAAAATACGGAGACGAATGGAATCGTCAACGTAAGAGTTTGAAGAGCACCAGAGGTGATATGTCATCACATGGGCTTGAGGATCTTCTTTTGCTTTCCCAAAAAATTTCGGACAATCACTCGGGATCTTGGATAGAACTGGAGGCCAGTATGGCGAATGAAGAATTGGATCATTCGTAAGGCGAGACACATATGGAAAATCTAGTGTGGCCAAGAATGGAAATTGAGTATTAAAAGGCATTGGAGGTCAGTAAGCGGGTCCAATCGGAGGAGCCCATCCCTACTGGTAAGGATTTTGGCCCCACAGTGGGGGATTTTGGCCATATGGCATTTGATTCTGCCCCCATTGTTGGTTACCTTGGCCATAGGAAGGATTTTGACCTTGAATACCCTGGAATTGTCCAGTCATAGGTTGCTGATAAGCAATACACAGGTTAAGAGGCTGTTGAGCTTGTTGACCTTGGACATATGGATATTGTACCTATTATCCCTAAACAAGAGGATTTTGGACCCGGTGCCCTTGGGCATAAGGATTATACACTTGTTGCCCTTGGACATAGTGATTATGTACTTGCTGCCCTTGACCAAAAGGATTTTGTACCTGTTGACCTAGGACATTAGGGTTCTATACCTACTGCCCTTGACAAAAATGATTATGGACCTGTTGACCTAGGGCTTTAGGATTTTGGGCTTGCTACTATAGGACTTGATACTGGCCTTTCCCTTGCAAGGGTTGACCCTGTTGATATGTAAATAAGGGTTGTGCTACTCAGGAGGTTTTGCTGCTACAAGGGTTGGCCCTGCGACTGTGGAATTTTCCCTTGGGGCTGTAGAGGTTGTCCCTGGAGGACATGCGCTAGGAGGTTTGAGGAGCATACTGCATCTGCTGCTACATGGTATTCTACAACGGTTGCAAGGGTTGCCCCTGCGGTTTTTGCAGTTGACCTTGCTGCGGGATCGTTTTCCCTTGCTGTTGCCCGGATAGCCCTTGCTGCAACAAAGGTTGCCCTTTCTGTAACAAAGGTTTCCCTTGTTGTTTTAGAGGTTGTCCTTGCTGTTGCAATGGTACTTGAACAGTGCCCGAAAAATTTCCGAACTAAATCTAGCCATAGTCACCCTGGAAAGTGGATGATCCAGGCTAAACGCACTGCCTAGACTGAGGGGCGTAAGGCATATTAACCATTCCTTGAGAACCATATGGAACGTAAGGAGTTTGGTATTGGACCTGAGCCTCATAAGGCTACTGATACTGGACGTTGTTTAACCCAGATGGACCAACGAGATTTTGAACCTATTGGTACTGGACATTGCTCAATCCGGCAAGATCAACAGGGTTTTGAATAATGCCAGAAGAAGGCTGGTTCATACCAAGCATGTGAGCTTGTAAGCCACTCATATTGGTGGCACCTAAAACCATATAAAAATTTAGATTCTATCCCCCAGGCAGTTGCACAGCTTGGCCATTGACCGAAGGGATTGAAGAATTGACATAGACATTCTTTGAGACTGCCAGTTGAACCAGACGGGCGAGTAGGATGGATGATACAAGGGGGTTCGGAATGGTGGGTTACACCAGGACTGAGGTAATGGCTTGTTGGGAGGTCGAGTTTGTAATGAACAGACTTGTAGTAGGCATGTCGTTAGATGCCCAAATAGGGTTATGGTAAAGTGATGAGGCACTAGGTGTACCTGAAATCAATTGTGCCAAGGATACATAATTAGGCGGCAATTCCTCATACACACTGATGGGAATTCTCCCTGTATAGGGGAAACCTTCAGGAGGAAATGGATGTTCTTCCTTCTCGACAGTGTGTGGAGTAGAAACTTCTGACTCATCTGGAGAGGTGACTGGAGCATCGCCTTCGGGTTCCATATCTGGGAACAAATGACGACGAACGACTGAAGAAGTACGAGGGGATAATTCCAAAGGAACACCCGGCTGATCGTACAGACTGTATGGATGATGCGGTGATATCACAACATGGTCAAACAAAGGATTAAGAGGATAGATAACCAGTCCAATCTGACCGTCAGTGGTCGACGAACTCTCAGGAGTTTGAACGGGATTTTCAGGAGATTCCGGGCCAAAATCAGCAAGTGACCTAGTATCTGAAGTAGGCGGAGGATGTGATGACAAAGGTTGAATGCTCAGAACAATTCCAAGTTTAACAACTTGGTCCTCAAGTGACTCTAGTAATTCAGAAAATGACTCCTCAGGCAATCTTTCAGATGGAGGAGAGGAAGAGGAACTAGGTGAACCAGATGGTCCAGCCACGATGACCTTGTCTTAGTTAACGGGAAAAGAGAGAGATACAATTCAAGGCTTTAAAATTTGTTTAAGGGAAACTCACGATTTGGTCTAGAAAATAATAATAGGATGTTATAATATTGTGGGCAATCAATTTATTAAGGCGCATAAATAGACTGGTGCTCTTTCATGTTTTAAGAGTCGAGAAAGAAACAAAGATGACTATATCACTTTCGATTGGAAACGAGCTCGAACGGACAAGTTCTTGAATGATATTTTAAGTATAATGAGTCAAAAATATCAAATGACTTCTCTAGATGATCTAGGTAAAAAGGATTACCAAGCAACCGTGAACTGCAGAATACCTCCTGGAGAACCGAGAAGTATGAGCATACAATCTCCCCGAATGCTGTGTACGGTGTATCATGTTTGCAAGGCGGCTGAATCGGCTTCCTATGGATAAAGGATTGTAGCCTAGAGGGGTCTCCCGTTATATATTCAATGGTACGGGGAGCACAAATCCTTACTAGTGTTGTCTAATGCCGAAGCTAACGACAGTTGCTAGGTTTAAAGACATTGGAACACATCTCTAGCCTAGAGCTTCTAGATATGATCATTAGATTTCAAATGCACCTTAGGTTAATTGAGTTCATTTTAAAGTTTATCTTGAGTTATGTCTCAGTTTTCAGGGCTTAGCGATATGACTCGAAAAACCCTAAATGCAACTAAATGAGACAAGGTCCTTTCAATTTGATGAATTTTCTACACTAGAGAGGGTAGAAAACACACAATCAAATGCAAACAACTGAGCAACTGAAAGCAAAATGATTTTTCACTACTTCACTTTTTAAGAAAATAAACTGATGAAAAATACATTCCAATTCCTAATTTCCTGACAAGTACATTTCTAACAGTCCTTCCAAAAGCAAAAAGAGTCCTTTTTCTTTTCAAATGCCAATGCAATTCTAGTCTTTAATGATGCTGACTACCATTGCATACTGACACAATAAACTAGAATTTCATACTTGTTACACAAAAATATCATCACCTTGATTATTTGCAGTCGGTATGGGTCCATCACCACCTATGCCAGCTTCCTAAGCAAGTCTCACACCTCAGCGCTTCAAAACAAGCTTTAGAAATGAGAGAAAGACATCAAAAAGCAATGTAACTCTGGTTCCGCACTTTCTCTCACTTTTGCCTGCGGGCCCGCACCTTTTGTTCAGGATATCTGCGTACTTATACGCTCTGTATATAAAGGGAAGGGTGCGTACCCCTGTGAAAGTCAAAAGGCACAATTTTTATCTTAAAAAACTCACTTTGGGTTAATTCTAGAGTTTTCTAGAAGGATTTCTGATGTGGATTGTTCGCTCCAAGTGGTTCATGCATCCCATAAGAGGAGGAACTAATCCCTTGTTAGGAGGAGCTATCCCTTCGAAGGAGGATTCTATACCTTTGAAGGAGGACCTGGTAACTGATCTCCATTGCACTATAAATTGAGGCATTGGGTCAGTGGCTGGAGAGGTTAGAAGCTGAACTTTTGAGGGTAAATGCTAGTGAAATCAAGACTTCCTATTTGAGCTTAAGAGGAGAGATCACACACCTTTTTGGCTTCATTGGGGAGTGATTGAAGCTTTTTAAAGTAGAGGAGACTTCTTGCTGGACCCTGGGAGGAGCTTGTACAGCGTCAAGGCAAAGGTTGTAAAGTTCTTCTTCTTTTGAATTAATACAATCAAGCTCATTTTTCTCAACAAGTATCTCATGTTAATTGTTTCATGGACTCCTTGACTTTCATGTTAAATATGTTTTATAATACTGGTTATTCAGGTGCTATTTAATCGTTTGCCT
>APFE031018360.1:0-10167 GCA_000404065.3 Pinus taeda
ACAGGAGTTAAAGGCTTTTAAGACTCAGTTATGTTTGTAATTACTTCTCATCTACACACCATGTACGAGTGTAAGAAGATATTTTCCTCTCAGATGACTCAATGCCTGAGATATTTTTGTATGAAACTTCTATATATTCCCCCTCGCATTTGTTGGAAAGGGTTGGACTCCGGATATAAGAAATCTCTTGATATCTCTTCTGTTACTCTCATATTGTAAACTCTCAGACAGCTAATACAAAGAACAATGGGATTTCTCCAAGCATTGTGTCTTTTGATCTCCTGATGGTGTATGGCTCAAAGTTGCAGGATTCCTGTGTATTTCATGGCTCAATAAGTTTTCTCGTTACTCTTTGTTTTACATGTGATCATTATTCTCTCATATGTCTTTCATGCTTTCCATACACTCAAATATCTAGGTAGCAAGGAAAAAGAATAGTCTCAGGACTTAATCATTGGTTACCCTGAGCTCAATCTAAGCTATCTCATATGTTTTCTTCAGTTAAAGTATTTAAAGAGTAATTCTTCAATGCTACCTTTAATACTATATCATCACAGTGCTTTGTTATTTCAGGAATTCAAGTAAGTGCTCCTAAATAATAGACCTCTTTCACACTATCCAACTTAGTAAAGAATCCTTAATTGCTCTTTGCTAGTCGTTTTCCATTTCACCCTCACAACTTACATTTTGTTTTATGAAATACACAGAGGCCCTGTAATACCAGCAACACTCAATCCATGATCTCAAGAACGCAACAGCTACAGACCCCATTGCGCAATGGATTAGTTTCACCTGCAGACATACTCTAAAATCTATCAGAAGCATCCTCCCAACCAAACATAAAAACAAACAAATATCCACTTCATAACTAGCCTAAAATTTCATTAAAACAGTGACAAATCTTACAGAGAGAGCCCTCTCTGATTACAGCTGGGCTAGAAGCTGTAGTCCAAAGATTGGTTAGTGGTTACCCCAGCCGTATTCCCTAAGGAGTCATAGGGAACAACCTGGGTGTTAACATATTGTTTCATGAGCAGACTGATAAAAGTAATACTAAGAATGATACATGGCATATATCTAATGATGCACATATCAAGCTTGATACTTTGATTAAGCAGGAACAGGAACAGGTACAGGTACAGGATCAGGATGATAGCAGCAGTATGAGCACATCTAGCAGCAATGAGTCATCACAAGGGGGTGATTCACCTCAAAGCTGACGAGTCATGGATGGAACACCCACAGGCATTGAAGCACCAAGAAGGTCGTCCCGACAGACTCAGCTTCCTGCAAGGTATAGAGACTATGCCTTAATGTCTAATATAATGAATGTTGAAGAACCAATTGATTATGAGCAAGATAAGCAACATGAACCATGGATTAATGCTATGAATGATGAGTATGCTTCTATTATGAAAAATCAAACATGGGAATTAGTGGAACTTCCTGAAATAAGGTCCAATGGAAGAAAAGGTTGTTACAAAAATGAAATTTAAAGCAAGATGTACAAATGATAAATTTAGCAAGATTAGTAGCAAAAGGATATGCTCAAAAGGAGGGAATTATATGAGACACTTTATGCACCAGTAGCTAAGTGAATACAATTGTAGATTACTGATGCCTTAGCCACAAAAAACAGAATTGGAATATACATCAATGTTATGTCAAATCGCTTTCTAAAATGGTGTGATTTAAGAAGAAGTTTATTTGGTTCAACCTGAAGGGTTTGTCAAACAGGGACAGGAGCATCTGGTTTGCAGGTTAAGAAGGCATTGTATGGTTTGAAACAGGCACCAAGATCATGGTATGTAAAGATTGATACCTTCTTTCTTCAGAATGGATTTGTGAAAAGAAAAAATGATCCTAACTTGTATGTTAAGAAAGATGAAAAAGGAAATGTTGCTTTAATATCTTTGTATGTGGATGATCTCATTATAACAGGCAGTGCTCACAAGTTAATTGAAGAAATTAAAGTTCAGTTGTCACAGAATTTGAAATGAAAGATTTGGGTGAAATGCATTACTGTTTAGGAATTGAGGTATGGAGAGAACCTGGTAAAACTTTGATCACTCAAAGCAAATATACAAAGGAGATTCTTAAAAAGTTCAATATGAGAGATTGCAAAGCTATGTCAACTCCCTTGGAACAGAATGCAAAGTTGTACAAAGAAGATGGATCGAAAGAGGCAGATGGAACATTATATTGTCAGTTAGTGGGAAGTTTGAACTATCTCACCACTACCAGACCAGAAATTGCATACTCAGTCAGTATCCTTAGTCAATTCATGGCTAAGCCTTCAGGTAATCACTGGAATGCTGCAAAGAAAGTTCTCCGATACTTAAAGGGAACAGTAAATCTTGGTATTATGTATACTGATGTATCTGATGTTGCACTGACAGGTTTTTCTGATTCAGATTGGGCAGGAAATCCAGATGACAAACGATCTACCTCTGGTTATGCATTTCATATTGGATCAGGGGTCATATCTTGGAGTAGTAAGAAACAACCAACTGTTTCGTTATCACCAACAGAATCAGAGTACAAAGCTTTGACCAATGCCACCTGTGAAGCTATTTGGTTGCGGAGAATTCTTGTAGATATTGAAGAAGCACAAAGTGGTGCAACATGTATCGATTGTGATAATCAGAATGCTATCAAATTAGCACATAATCTAGTTTACCATGCTAGAACAAAACATGTCGAGTTACAGTACCACTTTGTACGTGAGAAAATTGAGTCAAATGAAATTGGACTGATATTTTGTAACACCAAGGATAATGTGGCTGATATATTTACTAAGCCCCTTGGTAAAATCAAATTTGAAGTTTTTAGAAGTCAGTTAGGTATTGTAGAAAATCCATTTCTCCATTAAGGGAGGATGTGAGAATAATGCAGAAATAGAATTAGTTATTAGTTATGAGTGGTTGAACTGAATTAGTTAGGAATTGGTTGCCAGAATTAGTTGTGAGTTTTCCTATATAAGTGTCATGTAATTGAGCAAATTAATGAATGAAGATTGTGTGAGCTTTGTCTCACTTTTGCTGGTGTTTATGCCTGAGTATTTGCTGTAGTTTTTATTGTAATTTTGTAATTTATCCTGCCTTCTTCCTTAAGCGGCGATCAGTTTGCATCCCATGCCTATCGATATCCTCACATAAGAATACCTCACACAAGAGATCTCAGCCTGTAGAACACGACCAACCATGTCCGAGCTGCGAAAGAGCACCGCGAATGATATATGTTGGCTTTGGTGGACGCAGTCAGAAGCTTTGACAGAACAATCCAGGAATTCGCTGGGAAAATGGACGGTTTGGATCGAGAGAGTACTTGGTGCTTAGATGCGATTAGATGACGATAAGGATGATGCTACCCTTTTTGGTGTTGTATTTTATTTATCTGTTGGATGATGACGAGGATGATGCTACCATGAGAAATTGAAATATGTTTGGCAATCATCTGCATCAAGTGGCTTTTTTTCCTCTAAAGGCTATCACTATTAGCTGGGCCTCCACCTCCTTATCATAGAATATAAAGCCATGCCTTGATTTATTTTGCAAGTGATATAATTATATACAATTCAATGTTAACATCAATTCAATTAATGATTGAAAAATCATCTACACAAAATATATATATATATATATACACTGAATCCTAGATTATTGAAGCCAAAGAGTTGCATATATATAGTTCCAACAGTCTAAGTACTCCATAATGTGCATCTGCACGATTGCAGATTGAAATATTAATTAAATCAAATACAATTTTGCATCCTTAATCAAATACTAAAATTCATGGAAATTAAACACTACCTCCCAATGTTCTGTGACTCACTTTCTGATAACCAGATTGTTTTCATAAGCTACAGTTGAAGCCATGGAAGAAAGGTCTGCATAGGACCTATTCCCTAGTTCAATTGTTGAATCAATAACACCCCTGGTTCTGCCATGATACAAGTTTACAGGATCCTCAAGAAGGCCGATGATACTGAGAAACATCTAGGACCCTCTTCTGGGTATTACGATTCTTTGTCCTAAACCAAATAAAAACATTCAGCCAAACCCTAATTAATGATGTTGGCTGCGGATGAATTCCTTATTCAAATTTTCAATATATTAAGAACAACTATATGAGAAAGAAACAGACCAATAAAAATCAACCATCCCTAACTCATGATGCTGGCTGAGGATAAAATCCTTGTTTGATTCTTGATACTTCAAAAATGACTATTGAATAAAGAGAAAGATCAATAAAATCACCAATGAATCCCCTGAATAGTGTTTTTCACAATCCAACATTATGAGAAAGAAAACTTTAACATAATTCTATCCAGGCTACAAAGTTAATCTCAATCCTTCTTTGGAACCCTAAAAGAAAAGGGTTATTAATAAACTATTGAGGGTATAGTCAGTTGGGCTGTGGGCCAAGGGGTTTATCACCATTGACACAGTTTCAATTCCCTCTTATTTTCTTAGTGCTTTGCCTGGGAAATCTCTGAAGGGACATAGCTGAGGAGATTAGCCCCAATTTGGCCAAAAAAATTAGGAGTCTCTGTATAAAAATGAATTGATTGTTCCGGGATGGGTACGTGGATTACAATTTGTTTTTTATCATCGTTTTAACTTTTAAGATGCAATGCAGACATTTCCAGCTGAAGTGGGCATCAGTGGAATCAAGCACCTGCATTAGAGCTAGGGAAAGGTTCTGTGTGTGCAACCAAGAATTGTTCTCGTGGGTATCGATGCCACTGGAGATTTTGTATGCCAATAACTATGAAGTCTCAAATGGCACCCAGCCTTCCCCTAGTTACAGCCCTGCTAGTTTGGGGAATCCAAAGGTTTCAAAGCTGAAGGCAACTTACTGTTTTGGTAGTTGGACGCTTCAAGGCCATCTGTTGGTAATCCTGTCCGTTTCCATTCTGCTGGTCTTTCTTCCCCTTGTCATTCCTATCTGTTTCCATTCTGCCCGTGTCTCTTCCTTTTGCCATTGATCTGATGGTTGAAATTTGTTTAATCGTCTAACATCTAAATCTTGTGGTGCACAAAATGACAGATAGGCAATGAGGGAAGTTGATTTCAGAGGGAAACACCTTACATATAAATTTTTAAAAAATAATACATAATTTTCTTTTAAATTATTAAATTTAATAGTAATTCTATATTGAAATAATAAAATTTAATTAAAAACTGTAAAACATGTGTCATTTTCCAGCCGTTGGTAAAATTGTGATTTAATGGCTAGAGTGACAATACACAGTGACGTGGGACTTCTCTGAGAAAAAGAACTGCGAGAGCTTTAAAGTGGTTCGACAGGTTCTCTTTAATTAAGAATGCATTTGATTGTGTTTACAGCTCTTTTTTTTCAGCTAGTGTTTTGATTTCTATAATTCATTGACCTTCTATCTAATTGAGATTCCTAATTTGTTGGGATGTTTTGGTCAAGTCTGTGGGAATTGATGGACACCAGGCTGAAGAAGAGCACATCCTTTCATCCACAAACAGATGGCCAAGCAAAGGTGGTCAATCGAACAGTGATCCAGTTGCTCAGAGGCTATTGCAGCAAGAATCCCAAGCTTTGGGATAAACATTTGTGTTATGTGCAGCATGCTCACAACCGGGCTAAATATCATTCTACACAGAGATCTCCTTTTGAGACCTGTTTTGGTTTCACACCAAGGTCTCCCTTGGATTTTGTCTTTGGTAAAGACATAGTGGTTGATGAACACAAGAATGTGGACAAAGCAACCAATTTCATTGAACAAATCCAAGAGATTCGTGAGGAAGCACAGGAATAGTTGGAAAGGAGCGAAGCCAAGTACAAGGCAAGGCATGATAAGCATCAGATTGAGCATAGTTTCCAAGTTGGTGATCAAGTCTGGTTGTATATTAGCAAAGACAGAATGCAATGTGAAGGTAAGAAGTTGAAGCCAATAAGGTATGGACCTTTCAAGATACTTGAGAAAATCAATGAGAATGATTTTTGCCTTGATTTACCAGCTTACATGCACATCTATTCAGTAGTTAATGTAGAAAGCTTGAGACTATTTGAACCTTGATTGATTGAAGATCCCGAAGAGCAGAGTCAATTGCCTTGTATTGATGATCTGTTGCCTGAATATCTCAATGAATTGTAGGAAGATATAGTTTTGGACAAGAAGGTGAGAACTACACGTAGAGGGGATGTTGAGTACCTCACGATTGGACTCAAGGGTTCAAAACCAAGCAGAGCAAGATGGATAGAATTTGGGCAAGCGAGGAATCTATATCCTCACTTGATTGATGCTCAGAAACCAAATTTTGGTGGTCCAAAAGATTTTCCAGTGGGAAGGTGTGATCCAAATGGGATCCTAGAACAGTCTCTAAGTTTTCATGACTCTTTAAAAATTATGCAAAAGGTTAAAAATCTTGTGAAGATCAAGGTTATCGAAGGTATCCTCATAACAGTTGCAATTTGTGATCAGCGTGGAGCAATGAGGACTGTCGGTCAACCGAGCAGACTGTCAGCCCATGGTAACACGCGTTATCACAAATTAGAAAATCCAGAGGCCATTTCGAGAAATGAGGGTCGTTTCTGATATGTGATTAGCGACAAGTCGCTAATCACATATTGGAGGGAAAACCCCTCGGAGAAGGAAAGGCTACAAGCACCCGGACCCAAAATACAGTAAAATGCAACGGATATCATTCTGATTCTGTCAGAAGCAGGATTCCGTAAAAACTGGTAGGATATCGGAAGGGCTTTGAGTGGTAAGCAGTTTCAACCGAGTCGTGCATGATGCCATATAATGGTTGCCACACATCCAGCGGAAGAGAGAGAAACCGTTCACATCGAACAGGTAAACGTCATGCTACTTAGCTGCCTAATATGAACGATGACTGTAGGATCTAGGGCCCCTAGATCAACGACAGAGATGCGTTTCGATGGATGACCAGATGTGACGAGGTTAACGAGCAGAGTTGTAGAGGATTTGAAGTCCGATATGGACGATGCATTGGCAGAAAGTCATGTTTTGCGGCCATTCTTGGAGTTAACAGAAAAAAAATGGTCGTTTCAAATATGTCTAAGAGGACTGACACTCATTTGTTATGAAATAGGTGGCCACCTGCGTGTGAGGCATTATACAGTGGTTGATTATGTAGGACAGAGGGAATTCAAATGGAGAGAGGTAAGGGAACTAGAAATTAGGGAAGCGAACATGAACATTCACGAATTAGATTGGATTTAAAGCCACCAACTAACAACGAAAGCAACAAGTAGTAAGCTAAGAGCAGAGAGTAGTAGGCAGTAAGCCAAACGCGGAGAGAAGAAGTCGAGCTAACCTACAAAGGCAGCATCGAGCCAAAGTTAAGACAGAGACACAGAGTGTCAGAGAGTCTGTGCACTCCAAAAAAGGCTTGAGAGGTTCAAGCGCACTCCTCTTTAATTCCTCTCATGTATGAGTTTTAGTTTGGGCTCATACTACTGTGACCAATAGAGGTCTAGAGTCAGTAAAGAGAGTCTGTGTACTCCAGAGACTTGGGGTATCCAAGTATAGTCTTGTTGATTTGTATTTGTTGAGTGAGACTCAAATTGAGCTCACTGTTGTAAAATATCTGCTTTGAAAACATAATAGAGAGGCCACCACTAAAGGCTAGACCACGAGACGTAGCCTAGGAGTATTGGGTGAACTCCTTATTAAACTTGTTGTGATTATATGTTTGCGTGTTATGTTTTCTTTAACTGCTTCATTGCCTGTGTATTTTGCAATCTTATCGATCCGTTGCATAAAATATCATAGGCACATCCATGCACATGTGTTTGTAATACCTTATTAATTGTCTTAGATCAATTTTAGATCAGGTGGGACTTTTTGGAAGCTTTTCTTGGTTTCTTCGGTTTAATTTATTTAAAATCCCGCAGGAATTTATTAAAATCACAAGGTTGATGGGTGACCCTTGCACAATCGAAGTGCCATAAGGGTTTTTAAGGATGCCTAATCCATATATACACTCAGAAAACTCGTTTAATTAACACAAATCATGATTTCACCTCAAATTTCTTTGCCGAATTGGAATTTATTAAAATCACAAGTTTGATGGGTAACCCTTGCACAATCAAGTGCCCTAGGGGTTTTTCAAGATGCCTAATCCATATATACACTAAAAAACCCACTTTAATTTAACACAAATCACGATTTCACCTCAAATTTCTCTGCCTAATTTCGTCACGAAAAATTCCAAAAAGTCGCACTAAAGGGAGGCACCTAAATTTATCAAAAAATTTGAACTAAATACAGGTCCATAAATTTAGAGAAACATCTCATTTATTTGAATATTGAATTTAAAACCATGGGTACACTAAACCAAGTTCTCAAAACCACTACCATATGACGCTATCAATTTTGATTTTTCCCAAGTCAAATTAAAAATTTATTTGTCATATTTTATTTATATATTTTAATTCTAAATTAAATAATTACAATCCCAAAATCTATGGTAAAAATTAAAGCTCTTGACATATTAGAAAGTAAGATGAATTTAGCCTCTTTTAATTATTAATAATTAAAATTAAAATTAAATTATTATTGATGTAATTTCCATTCTAACCCCAAAATGTTTTAATTTATTTTTATTTTTATTTTTATATTATATCATCTAACATTTTGACTAGATTAGATTACATAAAAATAAAATAAACATAAACTTGAGGGAAATAGTATGGTTATATTGCAGGTAGTATATATGTATTAGTAGAGAGCAAAGAGATTACACCCAATATAAATCACACTCATTGTTTATTGATCACATAAAGTAGTTACATATATAAGAATTAGATCAGAATTAGATCACCGACTTCTAGATGAGAAGATCCGAGGAAGGTGGATCTATGACTCATAGACAACTCATACACATAGGGGAATAGCTAATCACACCTAGAGACTCATAATGAAAACTCAAAACAACAAATGGAAGCATTAATTCCAACACCCTTCCTTAATGCTTACATGGAAAATATTGAAAACACATATTAAAAAAACATGAATAATCTTTGTGTGACTCGTCTTCATCAACACTCACGTAGACTTTGGAATCTCACAAAGAACGCTCTTTCACCGCCACATCTTCGAGCTGTCACTTGAACTCCATTTAAAACGTAACCGCCTCAAACCATTATTGATGAACTTTGCATGATCAACAATATTGACACTTGAACTTGTCGGGGCTTCTGCGATAAGAGCCATCAAGTAATGAACCATCCTATGGACCAACCACCATATGTTGGTTATTTTACTTTTGGCTATCTACGAGCTGCTAGGATGGAGGTCTCAATACTATATGTGTTCAAAATTTGATCACTCAACTTGAACTTAATAGCACACCAAAATTGATGTTTCAGACACCAGGGCTTCCAGTTTAGGAACCACCAACCCTTTTTATAACCAATAAAAACACAAAGACCAACAGCTAGAATGTACAAAGAAAAAATCAATGACTGCTCTTTATTGATCTCTGCAAATTAGATCAAATATAGTAATAACAACTTTGCATATTGGTATTTTCCATCAGATCTATTGCATTTAGATCTCGATCTCTCGATAACCAATAACACAATGTTTTATTAGTTCATATCTAGAAATAAAAATGCCAACATTCCACCTATATGCCGCAATTGTACGTATACACCATCTGATAATCTCAAGAACCACCATTTAAAATATGTAGTCATTTCTCTCAATTGTAGATCCACACTAGATCAAACCAAATCTATGTTGATCCAACTTGTTCATAAGTATATCTCCTCTTCTTTTACAAAGATTTGTCCACAATGGAACTTCACAAAATAGCAACAACATTGGATCTTCGTAATTCTCCTTTGCATACAATTATCCATAGTCCACACACAAATCAATTACTCATACAAACTATAGATCAAACACTCTATTAAACTAATCTATGTACAAAGGAGTATCATGGCTAAAATTGCATGAACTCAACCCATCTTTTGAGAGAGTCAAGGTTGAACCAGATACCATGTTAAAAAATAGAGAGAGCAAATATATTATGCACAACACAAATCACACTTATTTTTTATTGATCACACAAAGAAGTTACATATATAAGAATTAGATCGCCGACTTCTAGATGATAATATCCAGAGAAGACTGATCTATGACTCATAGGCAACTCA
>APFE031018362.1:556-12934 GCA_000404065.3 Pinus taeda
GTTCTCAATCATTAATATACAAATAGTGTGGGGTTTTCAGCTGTAAGCTTTCCCCGGGTTACATACTGTGTTAATGTGTGCATGCTCTTGATTTTTTATTGTTATTGATGCTGCTATATTGATGATCAACATAGAGGAACTTATGTATTGTGTATGTATTCCACAATAGTACATGATCAGGATAATCTCCATTGAATATGTGTTTATTATTCAAAATTTCTACAATAGTAACATAAGTAAAGAGATAAACACAAGTATTTCTACAACAATCTTCTTTATTAATATTTAGTTCAACTTATAGACTCAAGCTTCCCTATGCACTCAACTGCAGGGGTCCAAGTACTCAGTTGCGGAATCTACTCTAGGCTTCTGCGCACACATTTGCAGAGCCTTCCTTCCTACTATTCTCTGCTAACTCTCTAGACTTCTCCCATAGACAAACTTCATTTCTTTTTCCCTTAGACATCCTAAGACACACCTATTTATACAATCCCATGGTCTGTGGACCATGGGTAGATCCTCAAAAATGCAACTCAACTTACATCAAGAAGGGTAAAACCCTTTACGATTCTTTAACTAACTACGCACTTCGCGGCCACATCTTGTGAAGACATCTTTATACAACAAAACTTGGGCTTTTTCCCCAAAATTGACCCTAGGGGACCCCATCCCAACACAACGCATCAACAGAGTTTGGTTCATGATGAACTATCACTCCTCCCATGTTTCAGATATTGTTATTGCTCAAAACTACTCAAAATTTGTTACAGGGTAACACTTGGTTAATAAAAAAACTTGGGTAGGGAATATCAACTGAATGCAATTTGGAAATGGATAGGTAAAAATTAAGGTTACCCTTTAAATCAATTCAAGATTTCAATCATAAATGACAACTACTAGTAATGGTTTCCAAATAGTCACATTGATTTTTGGGATCACTAGGTAATTACTGATTTGAGATAAGTGTGTCGTGCGTCCACCATATGGTAATTACTGAATTTGGCTATAGTCATAGTGTATCGTATGATACATACCATACACTCCTCTCCCAAACTTAATTATGAATGTCATCCTTGGCATGTGTAATAGAAAAAATCATATCCAATTCCATAACAAGGAGAAAAATACGATGTTATAAAGGAATCTACAAAGGAAGCTAAAATGGACACTAAAAACAATGCCATAACCAAGAGAAAAACAGGACATTACACAGGAAGCTATACATGAAGCTATATCAGGAGCTAAAGAAGAGGCTAAAGTGGGCACTTTAGTTTACACTAAATAGCATCGGATGTCTATGATCGATGGTAAAAATGCCAAAATTAATGCCATCTCGCTTAATAGCACCAAATTTTTCAAAAATGTGGAGAGAAATACATTAAAACAGTGAGTGTAAGCAAAAAAGGAAGCTAAAGAGGAAGCTAATCACAGGTATTTTTTGTATTGTTGGTGTTCTATATCTGTATACAACACAAAATGCATGCTTAAAAACAAACATAATTTTTATGGAGCTTTATATACACATCTCTATACAATATTTATGATTGTATATACATTTGCTTCAACCAGCAAACAAAAAAGGATATAATGTCTGCATTGAATCAGCAATTTCCCAAGTGCCTTCCTCAAGCCCAAAGTGCCTCCACTACACTTTGACTTTCTCTATTGCTCAATTCTAAAGCACGAGGCTCCTCTAGTCTAGGATGCATAGTGGCTCTGGCTTAAACTATAGAATTTTCTCTACAAATCAGCTAGCTCACTGATATCATGTAGAAATTTCACCTGTAGATCAAACTGAGATATGTAATGTACTAAAGCATAATACTAGATCTACATCTACCATAAAATTTGCAGAAGCTTAATTGAACATGAGCAACATCAAGCATGAACACATATAACTGATATGAAGGAATCAATCACACATAACACAAAATATATCACTAGAGAAAGCACCAGCATAAAACCCCAACATTGTATTATCAATCAAGTGGAGATCCTCAACAACATACAAAAAGAATCAACTCAATAGATATCCTGCTCTCTGTAATCAGAAGATGAAAATCATGGACTACCTAGGCCTCAATATATAGGCTGTAAATTGTCCTAATCATACCTATTGTCACCTTAGGTCCAACTACGTAGTCATAGAAGAAAATAGATTCCTTCCTCATGCAAGGAATACTTACTAGAAATATCCTAGCATCTGATAGTACATTGTCCCTCATCTGATCTCAACTGGGTCTTTTTCTGAACTGCCATGCATCAATTATTCATCAGAGAATACACAGTTATCTGAAAATAATAGTTGTCACATGCATGCAAGCATCAACAAACTATATCTCATTAATTTAACAACTTGTTAAATTAATCTAACTAAACTTGACTAAGTTAAACTAAGTCAACTAATCCTCGCAATATAGAACTCATCCTTAATTCCTCAATCAGTGGAGCAAATCAAGGACACATTCGCCAATCAGTGGAGAAATTATTGCATGTTCTCACAAAGACTTCAAGTTTGATTTCCCTTAACTAATTAACTCAAACTGAATTAATTAATTAATATTCAAACTGCTGGTAAGACCAAATTCAAATTTTACTTGCTATAGTTAGACCAGGGACTGCTAAAAATAGGAAGGGACCCAGAAATGTTATTTTTAGAAGATTCTATTTTTAGAAGTTTCACCTCTCACCCAAGGTGGCCAAAATGCTCATTGACCAAACTGCTATTTTTAGACATGCTATTTTTAGCAGATCTATTTTTAGCACTTTCTAAATTTAGCTTTTCTTGTTGCACATTTCAACATAAACTCTCCCTCTAGTACTACCTATAGCACAAACCAATCAATCACATAATTAGAGTCTTTTACATATTTTTTAAGCAAAGAAAGAAAACATCATGGACTTCTTTTGATGGAGGTAAGGCCATTCTATAGGCCATTGGCCTTATTTTTCAAGTATCTAAAAATGCCCACAAAACCATGGTGTCAACTTGGCACGTGATGCAATCTTCAGTAAACTCTTCTCTCAAGTAAACATGTTCCCAACTTGGAACTCCTTATGCACCCTATGTTGATCTAGATAGCTTTTCTGCTTGTCCTATGACATCTTTAAATTATGCCTGATGATCTACATTTGCTACTCCATCCCTTTTAACATATCGGGCCCAATAAAGACCTTGTTCACTAGATCAGTCCAAATGATATGAGTATTGCAACTCAATCCGTAATGTGCCTCGAATGGGCTCATCTTTAGAGATTATTGGTACCCATTGTTGTATGCAAAATTTACAAGTGGAAGATACTCTTCCCACTTCTTTGGCTAGTTCATCACATGCATCATCAACATGTCTTCAAGGATTCTATTTATCCTCTCTGTTTTTTCATCTGTTTGTAGATGATAAGTTGTACTAAAGGCTAATTTTGTCCCCAAGCCTACATATAGTTCCTTCCAAAACCTTGAAGTGAACTTGGCATCTCTATATAAAATTATTTTCTTGGGAAATCCATGCAACTTCACTATCTCCTTTAGGAAGATTTTAACCACCTCACTTGTTGAATTGGTGGATTTGACTGCCACAAAATGAGCCACTTTGTCAATTTTTCAATGACCACCATGATTACATCATGATGTTTGTATGCTCTTGGCTAACTACTAACGAAATCCATGGAGATCACTTCCCACTTCCATTCTAGAATGGGAATAGGCTTCAATAAAACTGCTAGGTGTCTGCATTTGACCTTCACTTGTTGGCAGTCCATGCATTTAGCAAAAGAATTAGCTACATTCCTTTTCAAATTAGTCCAATAGTAAAACATTTTTATGGCCATGAGATTATTTTGGTATCCCAAGTGTCTGGATCATGGTTTAGTATGGAACTCTCTCATTATGAGCCTCTTCAAATCATCTTTGTTCAACACAAAGATTCTATTATCGAATCTAACTATACCATCATTTGTGAGATGATATTCATCATCTTTTCCATCCTCATTATCTTGTTGCAGCTTTTCCTTTATCTGAAGATAATTCTCATCATGTTTCCCTACATGATCCAGGAGGATCTCGTCAAATCAGTTGCACAGTATCATCGTCAGCAATTCAGTCCAGTGTCGTTCAGTTTCAAAAATGTTGATTATGGTTTAGGTTATTTAGGTGATGTTTATGGTTTTTTATGGTGTTCAGTTGATGTGGTGTTGTACCTGGTTGTCGACATGTGGTTGTCGTTAGTTCTGCCAGGACTTTGTCGTCGACATGTGTTTGTCATTCGCCTCGTAGGATTTGGGTGTCGACATGAGTTTGTCGTCCACTTTACGGGGTTTTGTGTCAACATGGGTTTGTCATCGAGTAAGGTTTGGTTGTTGTCATGGTGTTAACGACAAATTTCACTCTACGACAATTTGATGTAAAAGGCTATTTTTTTACCTAATCCAAACCTAATCCTAAAACCCTAACCTAATCCTAAACCTAAATCCATACACATTAACCTAACACCTAAGCTCTAAACCATATTAAAAATGTAATAAAATACATTACCTAAGTCTCGGACCATACTTCAATCATTGCAAAATATATTAAAACCTAAACCTATGTGTCTAAACCCTAGTCCTAGACCATAACTCTAAAACCCACTCTCAGCATATGTTATAAACAATAAAACATTACAAAAATTATAACACATTTCCTAATCGTGTTCTCAAAACCATAGTGGAACCGTTAATATGTGAACGGTGTGTTTACAAATGGCGGAGTCCTCCTAAACGTAACCACGTCGAAAGCTGCAGTCAACATTGCCATGTGACCAAATGTGAAAACTGTCAGGGTTTGTATAACCATCTGGTTTGACCACGTAGGGTTCTAAACCACAGATTTACATGTGAGCGGAGATATGATTAGCCGTCGAGGTTTGTATAACCATCCGGCTTGACCGCAGCGAAGTTATCGCATGTGAACAAGTTACCAGAACCGTTAAGGGAAATCGTAGACCGCAACCGTCGGGATAGCCACCAAATGTCAAACAACAATTAGACCGCCCCATTCACATGCGGGCGGTCAACCTCCTCCTCTTGTTCTGTAAGCTGCCAGTGGCCATGGCCTTATCCAATGTTATTTATGGGTTTTTTGTTATGGTTTTGTTCGAAATTAATGTAACCACCATGCAACCTATCCTAAGAAGAAGAGATGAATGGACCGAAACCTAAAACCCTTCAATTCAGTAAATTCATGCCATGATTAGCCCAAAGAAATTCACATGTGCCTGCAGGCCTATAAGAGGTAGTTTTTGTTCATTGAACAGGGGGAGAGTGATTTTGGTTTTTGTATGCAGATTCTGGAGGTTAGAGGTTGTTTTTATTTTTAGTGTAACAGGAGCATCCGAAGTCGAAATTGGGAACCATGACAGGCATTGGAAATCTGGTTCAGAGAGATTCCTTTTGATAGTGATTAGAAGTGTCTGTGTGCACATTCAGTTTGGTCAAATCTGTATGTAATCGACCTCTTATGTTTCAATCCTAATAAAGCAGTTGCCCATCTTGAAAGCGGACCCGAAGACATAGTCCATCAAGGATGAATGTCGTAGTCAACTTTGTTGTCTGGTATCACTATGTTTTTGTTGTTTTCACTTCTATTATGCATCTTTCTTATGTTAAATCATCTTTCGTAAAGTATTTCTTCTCAAGCAGTTCTCTCGATTTCCAAACTTTTAGTTAACAGTCAATTCAATAATGGTTAATCAATTCTACCTCAGTTTCAACTTATGATCATTTCAGATCATATAATTTGGTATCAGAGCTTGTTGAATTTGTAGAATTTTCCATTGAATGTTAACTAGGTCAAAGTCGTAATTAGGAGAAGGAATCCTTGAGTAGATTGATCCAGAGATTGGAAAGCTACGACCCATTCATAAGTCGACCATGACAGGATCTGATGTAGGTGAAAACACTGAAACTAAGATGAGTGATGAAGTTTCAGCAAGCATTCTTGATTATGCAACAGATGTTGGGAGAACTGTATGAAGACAGGAAGGCGAGAGATGCATATTCTTCTTCAAAACATCGAAGAAGGACAAAGGTAAAGGAAAGACTGATAAACCTCCTTCACCTCCATCATCTCCATCATCCCCTTCTTCTTCTTCTTCCAGTATGGAATCTGAAATAGATAAGAAACCTAAGAAAACATCTCTTTTAAAACCTGATGTAAAATTTGAGTTACCTATTTATGATGGCGAAATGAATCCTGAAAAGTTAGATAACTACATTAAGCAGTTAGAAGTGTATTGTCGTATTCAGAACATTTCTGATGATAAAATGAAAATTCAGTTAGCTACACTTAGAATGGGGGGGAACAGCTTTAATCTGGTGGGAAATTAAAACTCAGATAGATGTAAATCGTAAAGGAAAATTCATCTCTTCATGGTCTACGTTTTTAAAAGCTCTAAGGAAACAATTCTATCCTTTAGGATACATGCAGCAAGCTATTATTTATAAGCAGCATTTGAGGCAAGGTAAAGGGTAGAGTGTTCAGGAGTTTACTCAAAAATTCAGAAAGAAAGCATTGGCACTTGGTATTTCACTAGTTACATGTGAGCGGAGATATGATTAGCCCTCGGGGTTTTTATAACCATCCGGCTTGACCGCAGCGAGGTTATCACATGTTAACAAGTTACCAGAACCATCAAGGGAAATCATTGACCGCAACCGTCAAGATAGCTGCCAGATATCAAACAACGGTTAAACCGCCCCATTCACATGCAAGTGATCAACCTCCTCCACTCGATCAGTAAGTCGCCAACGGCCATGGCCTTATCCAATGTTATTTATGGGTTTTTTGTTATGGTTTTGTTCGAAATTATTATAACCACCATGCAACCTATCCTAAGAAGAAGAGGTGAATGGACCGAAATTGGGAACCGTTGGTTCAGAGAGCTTCCTTTTTATGGTGATCAAAAGTGCCTACATGCACATTTAGTTTGGTCAAATATTTGTGTAATCAACCTCTTCTGATTCAATCCTAATAAAGCAATCATGCATCTTGAAAGCGGACCCGGAGACATAGTCCATCGGGGATGAACTCCATAATCAACTTTGTTGCCATGGATCATTGTGTTTTTGTTGTTTTCACTTCTGTTATGCATATTTCTTATGTTTAATCAACTATCGTAAAGTCTTTCTTCTCAAGCAGTTCTCTCGATTTTTGCACTTTCAGTTAACAATCAATTCAATAATGGCTAATCAATTCTACATCAATTTTAACTTATGGCCATTTCAGATCACTGCATGTTTGACCCATTCTCATAGGTCTATTCCCTAAGATCTTATGGTTTCCATGTCATTTAATTGAATGTCTGCCATTGAGTGCATCAGCAACCTTGTTTTCTTTTCCCTTGATGTACTTGATTTCAAAGTCGAACCCACTAAGCATAGTCAACCATCTAGTTTGTCTTGTGTTCAACTTAGGTTGATCAAACAAATATTTGAATTCCCCCATGATCTGTCATGAGTGTAAATCTTTTGTTGAGGAGGTAGTGCCTCCAGATTGTTAATGTGTGGATGACAGTAGCCAACTCCAAATCATGAGTCACATGGTTTGCCTCATGCTCATTTAGCTTCCATGATTCATGGAAAACTACATGCCCTTCATGCATCAAGACTCCACTTAGTACCTCCTTACAGGAATTTGTACAAACAATAAAATCTTTGTTCGAATCTAGAATTATTAACAATGGTGCATTAATGAGCAATTGTTTAACCTATTTAAAACTTGTTACACATTCAAATGTCCACTCGAATTTCTTTCCTTTCTTTTGCAAAGAAGTGATAGGGTAGCCTATCTTGGAGAAGTTTTGATGAACCTTCTATAGTAGCCTGCCAACCCCATGAATGATCTATTTTCCTTCATATTTTTTGGTGTTGGCCACTCCATTATGGCCTTGATATTTTCTAGATCAACTATTATCTCCTCCTTGGAGATGATGTGTCCAAAATAATTTATTTGCGATTGGAAGATCTCACAATTACTAAGTTTTGCATAAATCTTGTGTTCCCTTAGCAACTATAGGACTACAGCTTGTTAGGAAATTCCAACACATAGGAAATAATTAAGTATAACTTGGTCTAGTGTATAGTTAGGTAAAGTGTGTTTCTTTAGTATGTATTTTTTGTAACTTGTAATCTGACGGTCACGATATGTTCTAGACATGAAGTGATCCAACGATTCATTCTCTCATTGGTATTATCGACACTTGATCCATGGCTTAACACCTGATTGGTCCATGATCTCTATTTAAAAGGCATGGAGAGTCATTTATTAGGTGATCGTTCAAGAGAGAAGCTTATGTAAATTTTATTTATTTTACATTAATAAATTGCCTGAAGTGGTCATGTTGGCTCAGGTCGTGGATTGTTTCCCACTTTGAGGTTTTTAACCAAGTCAAGAATATTGGTGTACTGATCTGTGATCTGTTTGTGAGTGTTGCCCTTTGGTTTTCTATCTAAGGAACTTACCCTATAAATTCCTACATGGTATCGAAGCTATTCGAGGGTCGCATTCGTTGGTGATACAAATCCGAAGCTGGTATAACTGCATCTGACTTTCGTTTCCTAGATCTATTATTTCTGACCGCTTATAGGTTGAGAGGACTGCTCTATTGTGTTAGGAGCATCTGTTCCAGTGAGGAACCCCTTTCATTTCACGCGAAAAGGTTTTCGGTAGCCCTAGCTATGTCATTTTTAAGATCTTGAGGTATACAATCTTTATTTGCAGTTATAGTTATTTATCTCTTTGTTTATTTCGATGTATAGTCCTCTATAAAAAAAAATTAACAAATATATACCTTTCATTTATGTGTATTCTCTTTGCCCCGTGACTCTGTGCGATCTGGGAAAACCAGAAATAGAAAGAAAGGATTTTTATCATGTGTATGGTATTTCCAGTCGCACTTTAGTGTGATATCGTAAAATCATAAACATTGAGGAAAATATCTAGTTTATGGCCAAATCTAACTTTAAGCCACAAGGCTTGGATACTTTTGGTTGTTCGTTTGGTTTGTGTAGTTGTTTTTTTCTGTTTTGCGGGCAAAAAAGGTTTTTTCAAGTAACCACACACCACAAAACTTCAGTGAGCAAAAACAAAAAACAAAAAATCCTTCCTCCTTTCCAAAAACTACTAACATTTTAAACTAGCTCACTTGATCTAAAGCTACTTTATGAGAATAGAGGTCTTGGGTTAAGTCTTTCTTTTTGTTAGTTACTTTTTCAAAAGGCACATGCAACTTATGTTTTAAAGTACTTTATGTAAAAGTGTTCTCACCCATTATAAAAAGTGAGTCACCTATAATTCTAAAGTCACTTTATCTTTTAGTTAAGTTACAATTTAGTGGATAGTTCATAAAGTACCATTGTAAAAGTGACTTTCACTTATTTATAAAAGTGGGTCACATAAAGTAATTTTTTTTAAAGTGAGCTAATTAGATTAAGTTTGGAAAAGGGTGCGGGGGGTGGGGGTGAGGGGAGAGGGGATTTTTTTTTTAAATAAAATTATCATCTACTTCCCAACATTCGCATGGTTCGTTGGAATCTTCAACAACTTTTCTTCAAAAAGCCATAACTTCTTCATCCGGAAGTCATTTTCAAAGCCCTTTTTTTTTAATTGGCCTAATTTTTCGAGATATTTCTATTCACTTAGTTTCAGCACATACAACTTCAGTTTCTTCTAAAATGGAAAGTCCATGCCTAGTTATTCTTGACAGCTACTCCCAATGGCTATCCTACATGGTGCATTTACTTAGAAGTAAAGGTCTTTATAGAATAGTCTCAAGCCAAGAGTCTAAACCTCAAGATGAAGATAAGCAAGCCAAATGGGAAAATAAGAAAGATCAAGCATGTGGGTTGATAGGAATGTTTATTTCTCTAGACCTTAGATTCCATATCGCAGAAATTTATAACCCTGATGAAGCAATGAAAAAACTCAATAAATTTTTTGGAATTAAAAATCAAATTAGAGCCCATCAACTCAAAAATGAGTTTCTTACATTGGACCCCAATAATTTTTCTTCCATTAAAGATTTTTTGCCCAAGTTCAAGACCCTTAGACTTATCTTGGAATGTGTTAAGGTTGAGAAAGAAGATGGTAGCCTTATCTATTCCATTCTTACTAAGTTAGGACCAACCTACTCTTTGTTTGTTTTTGTTATAGACATTTTTGGGCACTTCAACCCCAATCATAAATGTCCATAGACTGATGGCTCCTAAGTCCCTAAAAGTGTTGCTTCACTGCCTAAAGGAACAAGGTAAACTGATTACATCATCTCGCAGAAGTTCTCCATTAAAAACTGCTCATAAATGGTCAAAACTGGACCATATTGAAACCTCAGTGCAGAGGGTGCGATGCATATCACCTTCCCAGTGTACAGGGTGTGATGCATACTGAATGGCTCCTCTGTAGGGTGCGATGGTCAGGAATGGACAAATGACAGGGACAAAATACGAGGTGGAAGATCATGGAATCTTCCAAAAGCTTCCCCTCTAACACTTGCCTCTCTGTTTTCGACCAGGGATGAGTAAGAGATCATCATTCTCCAAGTGGAAGCAAGAACTATCAAAGAGAGGACACTAATCAAGACCCCAGAAGATGACTCACCTCCCTATAATCATCTATATATGGATCCCTCATCACAGAGATCCAAGGGTTGGAATTTTGTATCTTATAGAGAAGTGTTGTTGGTTTTCTGGTGTAATTTCATAGTGTTGGGTGATCTAAGCTTTAGTTGAGGTGAAGAAGGGCCTTCCTGCTGGAGGATGATGCTGGGTTAGAACATATGGTTGTAATCCTCTTGCTACTTTTCATCTTAATAAAGCTATTCAAGTTTTCCTCCATATTCTTGTATGTTTCATTATATATGCATTTGTATGGTTAACACACATCTGGTCCTCTGTTATTTATGAATATAGATCTTTGTTCTTCGATAGTAGTATGTTGTTGTGATTCCACAGGTGCTCTTTGAAGCTAGGCAGACAAAGTAGAAGCGGCAAGGCTCTATCAGGAAGGAGAGGAAATTGAGCGCAAGACTAAGGTTGGTATCCTTTGTTCCACTCCTATCTATTTCATAAAGGAAAGTGAAAGTAGACTTTACTTATTTGTTTCTAAGATAGCCACCAATCTTAGTGGGAATAGTAGCATCCGAGTGGACACTATTCCCGGTAACAAAATGGCGACTCCGCTGGGGAGCGACTAGATTGTTTGTTAGCCTATCTATCTTTGTTTCTTTTATAAACTTACCGACAAAGCCTAAAGCCAAGCTAGCTAGCCTTCGAACTGCATTTATTATACAAATGCAAAGTAGATCAATGTTGCTTCAGTCTATCTTTGGGTTTTGTTTATGAATTAAAAAATCGATCTGTAAACAGTCTAATTGCCCTAAGTGGTGGCTCTAGTAACCTCTTTAGATCACCCCTGTGTTTTACATATACTGAACATTACTTACTCGGCCTAAATCCCTTAACTGAATTGCAAACTGTGAGTGGAAACTTGTTTAAAGTCTCGCACTGGTACCATCACACCTTGCCTTCAAGGCAGGCTGTATGCATTGCACTTCCTGAGTGCAGCAGGTGCGTTGCGTACTAAATTCATAGTGTGACAGGTGCGATGGTCAGGGAAGGTTAACTTTACCTTCAGACTGTGGTTTTTTCTCACTGTTTTCAATCCTATTCAAGAATTTTGTTGTCTATATTCAATGTATATCTATGAAAACCCCCTTTTCTTGCATTATTCCGCCTCCTTAGTGCAAAGAACTGTAAGTGTTTTTATGTATTGTGCGTCATTTTTAGTTCTCTTTTGCAAAAAGTAGCATAGTCGAAATGTCGTTTCTGGATCTGAAAGTGTCGTAGCTATCGTTTTCAGTTTTAGAAGACAATCCCATTATTCTTGATAGTCGATTATACAGTTACTATTTCATATGATTTGAATTAGTAGTTTTTAAAGTGTCGAAAAGCAATTTTCATTTCAAAATCGCAAAGTGTCTCTCTTACCTTCACTCCATTTTGAAAAGAAATTTGTTGAGTATTGTCGCTTTAAAAGTAATTCAAATTTGCACATAACTTTCTTATCATCATTCATACATTAAGAAGGCTGAAAAAAAATACATGCATGTGCATTTGCATTTCAACTGCTTGGTTTGATTTAGGACAGTGCATTTAGTGTGTGCTCTATGCTCTTTGCAGAAAGATTCTTAACTTTCTTTCCTTAGTAGCTAGGGTTTTCATTGTCGAAAGAAGATTAAACATTTGTTTATCATCTTAGACTACATTTTAGGAATTATATACACATCACGCGGTGAACCTGAAAGGAAAATTTTTAAGCAAGATCAACTTAAAATAAATTTAATGAATC
>APFE031018362.1:16639-60295 GCA_000404065.3 Pinus taeda
TTGTATGGTTAACACACATCTGGTCCTGTGTTATTTATGAATATAGATATTTGTTCTTCGATAGTAGTATGTTGTTGTGATTCCACGGGTGCTCTTTGAAGCTGGGCAGATGAAGAAGAAGCGGCAAAGCTCTATGAGGAAGGAGAGGAATTAAACAAGGAAATCAAGCGCAAGACTAAGGTTGGTCTCCTTTGTTCCACTCTTATCTATTTTCATAAAGGAAAGGGAAAGTAGAATTTACTTGTTTGTTTCTAAGATAGCTACCAGTCTTAGTGGGAATAGCAGTATCTGAGTGGACACTATTGCCAGTAACAAAATGGTGACTCCACTGGGGAGCGACTAGATTGTTTGTTAGCCTATCTTTGTTTCTTTTATAAACTTATAGACGGAGCTTGAATCCAAGCCAGCTAACCTTCAAACTGCATTTGTTATACAAATTCAAAGTAGATCAATGCTGCTTCAGTCTATCCCCGGGTTTTGTTTATGAATTAAACAATCGTTCTGAAAACAGTCTAATTGCCCTAAGTGGTGGCTCTAGTAACCTCCTTAGATCAACCCCTGTGATTTACATATACTAAACATCACTTACTTGGCCTAAATCTCTGAATTGAATTGCAAATTGTGAGTAAAAACTCATTCAAAGTCTTACACTAGTACCATCGCACCCTGCCTTCAAGGCAGTTTGTATGCATTGCACTTCCCGAGTGCAGTAGGTGTGTTGCATACTGAATTCACAGTGTGACAGGTGCAATGGTCAGGGAAGGTTAACTTTACCTTCAAACTTTGGTTTTTTCCTCATTATTTTCAGTCCTATTCAAGAGTTTTGCTATCTGTGGTCAGTGTATCTTTGTGAAAACCCCCTTCTCTTACATTATTCAGCCTCCATAGTGCAAAAAACTGTAAGTGTTTTTATGTATTGTGCGCCATTTTCAGTTCTCTTTTGCAAAGAAGTAGCATAGTCGAATTGTCGTTTCTTGATCTGAAAGTGTCGTAGCTGTCGTATTCAGTTTTAGATGACAATCCCCTTATTCTTGATAGTCGATTATACAGTTAGTATTGCATATGATTTGAATTAGTATTAAAGTGTTAAAAAGAAATTTTCATTTTGAAATTGCAAAGTGTCTCTCTTACCTTCACTTCATTTTGAAATGAAATTTGTTGATTATTGTCGCTTTGAAAATAATTCAGATTTGCACTTAGCTTTCTTATCATCATTCATATATTAAGAAGGCTGAACACAAATACATGCATGTGCATTTGCATTTTGATTGCTTGGTTTGATTTAGGACAGTGCATTTAGCATGTGCTCTGTGCTCTTTGTTGAAAGATTCTTAACTTTATTTCCTTAGTAGCTAGGATTTTCATTGCCAAAAGAAGATTAAATGCTTATTTATCATCTTAGACTGCATTTTAGGAATTGTATACACATCACGCGGTGAACATGAAAGGAAAATTTTTAAGCAAGATCAACTTAAAATAAATTTAATGAATCTAACAACGCTTTGGAACCTAACGCACAACATCTAGAGGTCAAGGCTAGAGACGTATTCCGGCGTCGTAAAACCTGGTAACTATTGTTTTCATTGTTGGTTGGGTGATTCCTCCACTCTGAGATGGAAAGTGCCAGTACAGACTTGTGCTCCCACGTACCGTTGAGTATATTTTGGGAGACCACAATAGGCTACGTCCTTTATCCTTAGGAAGCCGTGTCTACCGCCCTATCGATTGCAATGCACTGAACACGGCATTCGGGAAGATTGACTACCATACCGTAAAAAGTATTCCGCAGTTTTGCGGTTGGCTGGTAATCCCCTCTGCCTAGATCTCCAGAGAAGTCTATTTTTCTCCTTTTCAGACTCCTTAAATGAAAAGTTCCTCTGAGCACTTGTCACTTCAGGCTCAATAAAAATCGAAGGCGACTAGAGTCATCTTTTGTTTTTTCTCGACTCTTTAAAATTGAAAAAACAAGTTGTGTCAAGGAGTCTAAAAATTATTTTAATCGGAATAACATCACAAATTCCCTCGTTGGTCTTTAGGTTGAGAAAATTGAGTCTACCAACCAATGATTTCCCCTTGGAGGAAATCCTAGTCCCTTCTCCTCTTGGGGAGATGTTGGTGTGCCCCATATGGCCACATTGTCACTTCCAGGGTTGACAATTGGTTTGCCTGTCTGGCTCTTCTCTACCTCTGTTGTTCAGAATCCTGTAATTCCTGAACAGTCAAGTAAGAAACTAGATGACACTAGAGTTGCCTCCCAACCTTCTACTTCATCTGATTCTCCCTCTCCTCCTTCCTCTTCGCTTGATAAAGCTGATAAAGCTAAAAATCAAGTAACTGAGAAGAAGAAGAAGAAAAAAGGAAAAGAAGAAAAAGGAACCAAAATTGAAAGGGGGCAACCAAGCATCATCTAGTGAAAATCCTCACACCACACCGTCTAAACCTAAATCTCCTTGTGTCATTTGCAATGGAGACCACTATCACTGGGATTGTCCCTGCATCCCATAGATCTTAAGGGATTCGTCTCCTCATTTGCACAATCTGGTGGCATCAACCTCTGTTGATTATGTTGAATGCACACCATCAACCAGTGAAAGTGAAGCACCTGGACAGAAAAGGAATCCCAGATTTCCTTGTAAATTGTGTGAAGGCAATGACGCTGTCCACCGTTGTCCCTTCCTTGACGAGGCTAAAAGAGTTTTGGATGACCGTCCTGCTTCACCGCTACGGCTCCCTTCTGGATATAAAAAACTCTTTCCAAGTCCAACAATGGTTGAAAATCTGGCTGGCCCATCATTGTGGTCGACTGAAACATCTATCATTGAAAATGAACCCTCTGAATCCATACCTGACGAAAGTCAAAAGGTCGAGACGACAGTTGACCCGGTCTTGCCTTTAGAGTGTTCATCTTTGAATGATACCATCACTGAAGAGAAAGAGAACGACACCATTCAAATTCTTTTCATAAACACAGACTCCGATGAACTTGGGGGCAGTCCACCCATTCCTTTATCGCAGGAAGGAAGTTCATCAGAGTCATATCCGTCCGTCTATTCGGTCCCACCTCTAAGCAACCTAGTCGTTTCCTTCGACTGGAATCTACTAGGTAGACCCCATTTACCAACTAGTGTACCATTTAGAATCATTGTACAAGCTTACAGAATGGTCATGGTTGGTACCATCATCGATGAAGGGGCTTCTGTGAGTATCCTTTGCTCAACTGCTTGGTTCGCCATCGCTTTTGCCTGAAATGAGAAATCTGATAGGCTTCGACAAAGGAACCAGTCGACCATTAGGGATCCTTCCAAATGTACCCATTACTTTGAGAAGGAAAACCATTCACATGAACATAATGGTAGTTCAAGGACCCTTGGATTATAATCTACTCCTTGGACGCGACTATATTTATTACATGGGAGCCATCGTCTCCTCACTCTTTAGAGTAATGTGTTTTCTACACGAAGGCAGAATGGTCAAGCTCGTAGACCAAATGTCATTCCCTGGTTCACACATCGCAAATAGTCAAATGCCATCCCTAAATGGTCTTTTCATGCAAGGAATGTCTCATCGATCTCCAGTTCATCCACCTGATGAGCGCGAGTGATTCAGGAGGATGTGGCTGAAACCCAGGGGGCATGCACCCTGGTCTGTTTCGGCAAGAAAACCTTGGGTATAGAGTGGGTTTCCACCGGGGATATATGACTAGTCTGACACACTCGTCCTCATAGGAAAATGGGATTAGGCTGGAATAATATACCTTTGTTAAAGTTATGTGAGTGGCATGCATCTGCACCGCTCACCTTTTTCTATTTCGGTAGACATCGCCAAGGAAGCATTATGTTTGCTACGTGGGGAACTTTCATGGTAACCTAGGAATTTTTCGCCAAACCTGGGGGCATGTAAACCTTTCCGCATGCAAGCGAAGAGAGACTATTTATTTTTTAAATTTGTAGGACCTCTAACCCTTTAAACCTGTAAGGTTGGTCGTTTCCTAGCTTGCATAAAGAAAGGATTCGGGGAAAAGCTTCAAAAGGTGCAAGCCCCTTCAGAATGGCATCTTGAATGAGACATCGTTATCATATGACTGGCGAGCAGTGTTACCGTAGGGTTCAAGCTCGTTAAAAAATAAACCCCACATGAGCAGTTTTAGCACATAGTTCAAGCTCATTAAAAAATAAACATAAGTCATGAGAAAATCTTTCCCCCAGAGTTTAAGCTCATTAAAAAATGAACCGGTAAATAACCATTGTGAATGCCTTATCGCCAGCTTTTGAGCCTTGGTCGTGTTTTCATCATCACCTCCACTCTGTTTTTAGCCGATCATTCACCTACATTTGATTTTTTACCCTTTCGAGGAACATCTGCAAAGAGTGATTCTATTAGCCATCCTTGTGATACTGCCGTGATTGGAAAATTCCAAACCTTACTTGGAAGCAACTGCTACCTAAAATCATCACTCATTCCTCGAAAATGAGTCTCCTTTAAGCTCTTTTCAACTGACTCATAAAATATGAAAAGATTGTCGAGCGATTGGCCTCTCTGACTCGTTAAAGTCATCCGAAGTGCTATTCCTCCTCTAGATTTTAATCTTTTTGGATTTGAGGGATTATTACACAAAAAGATCGAGCGCTTGTCTTGTTCGGCTCGTTAAAACTATCGAAAATTCATCCCTTTCGTATTATTTTACACTTTTTCGGACTTAAGGGATTACATGACGAAAAAGTATCTTTGGAGTCTCCTTTCTGTCCCTTTCAAACTCTCTAAAATTGAAAAGGACCGAGTTCTCTTTATCGTTAAAATCGTTAAAACCTAATAGCGACAAACTCGTCCAAATGGATGAGAACGAGTTTCAGTGTCGCTAGGCTCTTTAAAATATAGCGACAGGTTCGCCCAAAGGGCAGATTATAGAACAAGCATATGTTATCCTCCTCAAGCTTGACAAAAATAAAGAGGTACTGGTCAACAATGACTGGGGAAAATTGGGAAGAAAACTTGAAAAAAGCTTTATTGGTAGCAAGTCGCTCTTGAACATGACACTTTCCTTCTGCATCCAAGCCAGGTTGGGTTGTTCCATTCACTGGTCATCACCATTGGTCCATCACACCATCCATCTTTGGGGTTAACGCTACCAATTCATCGTCAGTGTCGCTGATATGTTCAAGAGAAGTCATTCAGACAATTCGCCTGTGTCTCACCCACTACAATACATTCATGCTCCATCCTTTCATGACCGCCACCCTGAACCCTGTATTGTCAGATTGTTTTCATCTCCAAAATCATTTGCTTCATTCCATGTCGTTGATGTGGGATTTATTAAGGCCCTCCTGTGACGGGTTACTTCTTGTCGACATCAGCTCACTATCCAAGAAGTTGACTTAGGAACAACCCTTTCAGTACTTTGAAGCTTGCATGCCTCAATGGCAAGTTTGTCACTTTCGGCGACAGGTTTACATTAATGGCCTACGACCGAGAGATTTTGCGTGGTGTTTGACACCAAGTCCTTTTTCACACCACATGAATTGTACTGTAGTACCTTGAGGGTCATTGTCATTATTGGTGATTCCTCTCGTGCCCGTTAACAGCTGACATCATTGGTTGGTAATCAGGTGATGTCTTTCCATGTTCGACTCCATAAATTTTTTTCACATGGATCGACTTGTACTCCGAGTGAATATTGAACGAGTTTTGAAGATCTCGGATCTAGTTTCATCCATCCGGGCTGCGATATATTCAGGAATATAAAGACATAAAAATGTACATCATTGCTGAACAGATGATCATCCAAATCAAAGGATGATGAGTCCAAATCATCAGTCTGCCACACAGACGATTGTCTATCCTATGTACATGAAAATGAATTTATAAAGCTGAGCATGGGAATTCCCGCCTCAGCTAGATCATGAAAAAATGTTTTCAAGATAATGTATTGTATTGTATATGATTACAGGTCGCCTCCCAGCTTGAAAAAACTTCAGATCCTCATGGTAAAGCATTTCACCCGACATCAAAAAGATTAACGACCTCATGCTTTAGGGGGCAACTGTTATAGACATTTTTGGGCACTTCAACCCCAATTATAAATGTCCATAAAATGAGGGTTCCTAAATCCCTAAAAGTGTTGCTTCACTGCATAAAGGAACAAGGTCAGTTGATTACATCATCTCCCATAAGTTCTCCACTAAAACCTGCTCATAAATGGTCAAAACTGAACCATACTGAAAACCCAATGCAGAGGGTGTGATGCATATCACCTTTCGAGTGTACAGGGTGTGATTCATACTGAATGGCTCCTCTATAGGGTGCGATGGTCGGGAATGGATAAATGGCAGGGACAAATTGCGAGGTGGAAGATCATGGAATCTTCCAGAAGCTTCCCCTCTGACACTTGCCTCTTTGTTTTCGACCATGGATGAGTAAGAGATCATCATTCTCCAAGTGGAAGCAGGAACTATCAGAGAGAGGACACTAATCAAGTCCCCAAAAGATGACTCACCTCCCTACAATCATCTATATATGGATCCCTCATCATAGAGATACAGAGGCTAGAATCTTGTATCTTGTAGAGAAGTGTTGTTGGTTTTCTAGTGCATATTCATAGTGTTGGGTGATCTAAGCTTTACTTGAGGTGAAGAAGGGCTTTCTTGCTGGAGGATGATGTTGGGTCAGAACATATGGTTGTAATCCTCTTGCTACTTTTCATCTTAATAAAGCTATTCAAGTTTTCCTCCATATTCTTGTATGTTCACTTATATATGCATTTGTATGGTTAACACACATCTGGTCCTGTGTTATTTATGAATATAGATCTTTGTTCTTCGATAGTAGTATGTTGTTGTGATTCCACAGGTGCTCTTTGAAGCTGGGAAGACAAAGCAGAAGCGACAAGGCTCTATCAGGAAGGAGAGGAAATCGAGCACAAGACTAAGGTTGGTCTCCTTTGTTCCACTCCTATCTATTCTCATAAAGGAAAGTGAAAGTAGACTTTACTTGTTTGTTTCTAAGATAGCCACCAATCTTAGTGGGAATAGCAGCATCCAAGTGGACACTATTCCCGGTAACAGTTTCCACCTTCCATTCTACCATAGAAGCCTTTATTTCTCAAGAAGACTACAAGTCCCCCTCTTTTGATGTATTTTTTGATTCTTTAATAAGAGAGAAAGAAAAACTCTTACATCTTGGTCTCATTAATACTAGAAACTCTTCTAAGAAATCCTTAGCAGCCCAACAGCAACCAAGTTCAAAGAATCCTAATAAGAAGCATCCTAAAAAGAATGATCATAAACCAAACAAGGGTCCTAAGCACTCCCAGTCTCACAATGAAAAATCAAATCAACAAAATGATAAGGAAACTAAAAACAAAGGGAAGAAGACGGATAGACATTTCAACTTTTGTAATCGTGATGGCCACTTAGAATCCAAATGCTTTAAGAAGATGGAAGCCTTGGAAGCAACAATGAAGAAGAATAACATCCATTTGGATCACTCTTCAACTTCAACTTCATCTTCAGGAATAACATTTTTTGCATGTGGTTTTCAAGCATCTCAGTCTAGTTATGCACTAAATGTATCTCCTCCCTCTCATTCTCATGAGTAGCTCATTGATTCTTGCACTTCTTATCACATGGCCAAAAACGAAGCCATGTTTTCTTCTTTAAATGATTGTAACACCAAAAAAATATATGTTGGTGATGATAGATCTCTTAGTGTTGTAGGGACTGGAACTATTCATCTAGATAATGGTCAATTTAATGATGTATCATGTGTTCCTACCTTATCCTGCAACCTTTTATTTGTATATCAGATAACTCATTCAGGTGAAGGTAAAACTATTGAATTTTCACCTCATGATATTGTAATTAAGGACCTAAGAGATCCTAGTCAGATTTTAGCTACTGCCATTGCTGATGATTCTATAAGGTTGTATAAGTTTAACAACTTTGGTTCACCAACTTTTTCCTCGGTATTTGTTGCTCATAATGATGAAGTGAGCAAACTTTGGCATGTGATTTGGTCACTTAAACTATCGCACCCTTCAAAATATATGTAAATAAAATATGGTGATATGTCTTCCTATGGTACCTTGCAGAGATGGTGGTTTTTCTAGATGTGTACTCAGAAAACATCATCGGAGTAGTTTTGAAAAGTGTGTCTCTTAGCATGCCTCAGCCCCTTTACAGCTTGTGCATAGTCATTTATGTGGTCCATTTCCAGTTGTTTCATTCTCTGTCTACAAGTATTTCTTAACTTTCATTGATGATTTCTCCAGGCACACTTTCGTATATTTCTTAAAACTCAAGATTGAAGTCTTTAACATGTTTTTGGCCTTTAAGGCCTTTGTTGAGAAACAATCTGGACATCAAATTCGTAAACTAAGATCTAATAATGGTGGGGAATATGTTAACAACAAATTCATCAACTTTTGCATTGAGCATGGAATTCAATTGCAACATATTGTTCCATATTCTCCACATCAAAATGGTGTAGTTGAAAGGAAGAATCACACCTTAAAGGAAATGGTTAATTACTTGCTTCAATATAAAGCACTTAGTCTTAATTTTTAGGTAGAATCAATTAACTGTGAAAATTAGATAGTAAATCGCACTCCTACTAAGATTTTAAAGAATGTCACTCCAGAAGAAGAATGGAGCTCAATTAAACTAGATGTAAGTCACTTTCATGTTTTTGGAAGTGAAGCTTGGGCCCATATTCCAGATGAGAAACATAAAGCCTTAGACCTAAGAGTGAAAAATGTATTTTTGTTAGATATTCTAAAGATGTCAAAGGATATAGAATTATTCAACCTAAATCCAAAAATTTTATCATTAGAAGAGATGTAAAGTTTGTTGAAAATAGACTGGCCTACGAGCCTAGTTCGGCAGATGTTCCACCTCTCTATATCCCTTCTACTTCTGAAAATATTCCTTATTCAGATGATGACAGTGAGGATGGCAATCCTACTCCACCTTCTCAAGATCCTCCTTCAGCTCCTCAACTTCCAAAATGGGTTTGCACTAATCAGGATGCAGCAAATGCTCTTGCAGGTGATCTTATAGATCAATGTCGTACACATTCTCAGTTCAATAGAGCATCTTCTTTACTAGCTCAAGCTTCAGCGAATTATGATCCTGACACCTTTACAGAGGCTTCAGGCCATGCATATTGGAATGTAGTTATGAATGAATAATATCATTCATTATTGGCAAATGATACATGGGAACTTGTTCCTCTTCCAAAGGGACGAAAACTTGTTAGATGAAAATTGGGTTTACATAAGCAAGTTTGGAGCAGATGGAAAAATTGATAAAACGTAAAGCTCATATTGTTACTAAGGATTTTTCACAAGTTGAAGGCATTGAATATACTGAAACCTTCTCCCCTTTTTCCAAAATGAATTCTATCCACCTTGTTCTTTCCCTTGCTGACTCTTTCAAATGGGAAGTCCATCAGATGGATGTTAAATCTTCCTTCTTTCATGGGGACTTGCATGAAGAAATCTATATGGAACAACCTCTTGGCTTTATACAAACAGACTTGAGCCTTGTATATCGAATTAAGAGATCCCTTTATGGTCTCAAGCAAGCCCCTCAGGCTTGGAATGCCAAAATGGATAGCTTTATTTTAGATATTGGCTTTTCTAAGTGTCATTCTAACAATATTGTCTACACCAAGAAAGTGGGTAAGTATCTTATCATTCTTGTTCTTTATGTTAATGACCTTATCCTTACTGGTAGTGACTCCAACCTTATAAACCATGTGAATACCAGCCTTAAAAAGTAGTTTGAAATGACAAACTTAGGACACTTGCATTATTTTATTGGTCTTCAAGTCTTGCAATCCAAAGAAGGTATTTCCCTTTCCCAATCCAAGTATGCATGTGACCTTCTATGCCACTTTCACATGGAATATTATTAGCCATCCCCTTCTCCCTTTTAGTCTAGAGCCAAAATTTCAATCACTTGTACTTCCCCTGAGATTGATGCTACCTTATACGTCATCTTGTTGGAAAACTTGTGTATCTGACCCATACCCGTCCTGACATTTCCTTTGTTGTTGGCCTTGTTGCTCGGTTTATGAAAAACCCACATGAAAGTCATTGGAAAATAGCTAAAAGAATACGTCATTATGTTCGAGGTATAGTTCATTTTGGGATTCATTACAATGCAAAAGAATCACCTCTATTGGTTGGTTTCACTGATTCTGATTGGGTTGGTGACGTTGATGATTGGAATTCTAGTGAGGTTATGTCTTCACTCTTGGTTCTAGACCTATTACATGGGCTTGTAAAAAAAAAAATCCATTTCTATTTCTTCAGCAGAAGTAGAGTATCATGGCACTGTTGAAGCTAGTAAGGAAGCCCTGTGGCTTCGTCATATCTTGTCAGAGTTTGGTTTTCAGCAACAACATCTGACTACATTTTGGTGTGATAATCAAAGTGTCATTCAACTATGCAAAGATCCAGTCCAACATTAGCGCAGCAAACACATTGAACTACACATGCACTTCATCAGAAATCTCATTCACGACCATGTTCTTGAAGTGCAATATCGTTCAATCGATGATCAAGTTGTAGACATCTTTACAAAGTCTCTCACAGAGGCAAAGTTTACTAAACTTCGATTTATGGTTAGAGTTCAGGAATTTGTCACTAAGGGGGTATAGGCTCTAATGTCTCCTTCCTTCTCCTATTGTGTCATATTTGTACATCCTTCAATCCTATCCCAAGTTGTTCTTAATGGGGGATGTTAGGATATTCTGATACATAGGAAATAATTAAGTATAACTTGGTCTAGTGTATAGTTAGGTAAAGTGTGTTTCTTTATGTACTTTTTGTAACTTACAATCTGAAGGTCACGATATTTTTTAGACACGAAGTGATCCAATAGTTCATTCTCTCATCAGTATTACCGACATTTGATCTATGGCTTAACACCTGATTGGTCCATGATCTCTATTTAAAGAGAATGGAGGGTCATTTGTTAGGTGATCGTTCATGAGAGAAGCTTATGTAAATTTTATTTTTTTTACATTAATAAATTTCCTAAAGTGGCTGCATTGGCTCAGGTCGTGGATTGTTTCCCTATTTGAGGGTTTTAACCACGTCAAGAATACTACCATACTGATATGTGATATATTTATGAGCAATGTCCTTTGGTGTTCTATCTAAGGAACTTACCCTGTAAATTCTTACACGAATTAGGGATTTTCATGTTCTTCTTTAGTATTTGAGTACACTAATATATCATGAATGAACACAACCACAAATTTGTCCAAGTAAGGGTGCAACACACTATTCATTAAACACATGAAAGTGGCAGGAGCATTAGTAAACCCAAAGAGTGCCACCACAAACTCATGATGTTTGTATCTTGTCTGGAATGCAACCTTATGGATATCTCTGTACTTCATAAATACTTGGTGATAGCCTAATCTCAAATCAATCTTGGAGAAAACTATTGCTCCTCTCAGTTGGTCAAATAATTTGTCAATATGTAGCAACGGATACCTGTTCTTTATGGTCACTTTATTTAATTATCTATAACCAATGCATAGTTTGAGTGTACCATACTTTTTCTTCATAAACAAAATTATAGCTCCCCATGGAGATATAATTGGCCTTATATGTCCCTTATCCAACATCTCTTTAAGCTATAGTTTTAATTCAACTAATTCAACAATACACATCATGTATGGTGCCTTGGATGATAGTGTTGCTCTAAGCATCAACTCAATAGAAAAATCTACCTCTCTATGAGGAGGAAATCCAGGAACATATGTTGGAAACACATCTTCATACTACTACAATATGAGATGTCTTTTTATCACCTAACTATCCTCTTTCTCAACGTTGTTGTTGGATTTTTCTTCATTAAAAATTTTCATAGCAAATAAAAGGCCACCTTTTTGGTGACTAAATTTAGATATCATGGTTGTAATGAACCTCAATGAAGTGGCCTTTTGCTTCCCTTGTAATATTCTCCCCTCTCCAGCTTCATCCAAGCATTCAATGGCCTTCTCATAACATGCAACTTTTGTCTTGTGTGCATATAGCCAATCCATGCCCAACAACAGGTCATATGCACCCAACAGTAGTAAATTTAGGTGTGTTGTCATTGGTATATTGTTGAGCTCAAATGCACACAATCTCACCCAATGATTTATTTTTCTTTTTTTTCTTGTTTCTAGTTAGACCAACCAAGGTTCTGCATACAATTATTTGGCTAGATGGCATCTTTCCACAAGCTCAATACTGATATAGGTATAATTTGATCTAGGGTCAATCAAAATAGAGATAATTTGATTCCAAATCTTACCTTCCATCTCGATTATGGGCGCTTGGTGGTCTACCTATCAATTGTTTACAGTTTCATATATTATGGGTATGCTTTCCATTATATCTCCCACACTACGGATATCATATGCATTATATATTTGTGGTCCTGCATTTTTCTTATGTGGTAAATCCTTCTTGTGATGATTCTATCCACATATCCAACATCGCAAGGGCTTCTTGGTCTCAAACCTGCATTACTCTCCCATAGGCTAGTGTGCATAGCCTTTGTCAGTTCAACTTAATTTTTTCTATAATTAAATTGCATTGGTTGTGCTCATATCTTCTGTTGGGCCCCAGATATGTTATCATATTGGTTATCCAAACCTTTCATTTACAAACCATATTTATACCTTTACAACATAGTCTGTAACTATTATATTACCAATTTTCACTAAATGCATTCATTTTACCTTGTAGTTAATTACTAATGATTACTTGTATTTTTAATGGTTAAATGAGTTTTTTTAACATGGTTTTTCCAATGATAGTTTACTAAAATGTTAATGTGCCCAAACAAGAAGTTTTAGCACTAGAATTTGACAATTATACTTATATAAGTTTCAGTACTAAGTAAAGGTTAACATATTGGCACTTCTCGAGTTATGATTTGATGGCATGGGTTGCAACTACATGTTTATGGATGGATTTATGTTCATTGGATCACACCTAGCTCACATGTGAAGCTCAAGTCATTATTCAAAATTATAGTCAAACCAAATTCCACCTATAGAAATTCGGTACAAGTTTGGTATTTTCTAGAAATTCAGTACTTTCTTCGGTACTAGTTCAATGGTTTGACAGTAGTTATCAGCAGTTACATCTAGATTTGGAAGAAATTCAAACTGATGCCAAGTGGCATCGTTTCCATCTCTAACAATATTCTAATACACTCCCAAATCATAACAATGCCATTTTTAAATATTATTTGTTATTTTAATTATAATAGGAGAGTGATATTTCCATGGAAGTTAGTGTGATCTCTTTGACCATCACTTCCTTTGCACCATATTATAAATATATTTGTGTAGCGGATATGGGGAGGAGAGGATGTAGAGAGAAATTTTTAATCTTGAGTTGGTTTTGTAATAAATTGAACTAGTTTTTATAAGAAAAATTGAGATTCTTGCAATGGGGATTTAATTATTATTCATCTTTGTGTATTACTCTAGTTTGAATTAATCTTTCCAAGTGTGTTGTTCAGATTGGGAATAGCCCCTCGATCCGGCTAGCATTTCACTCTTAGTGTAGATTTTCAGTTCATTTTCTGAATGGCATGTTATTGATTTGCTAATTTCATTTTGATTTAAGGAGATTGGTCCTCAGATCTAAATGCATGTCGCTCTCTTCATGCTTACAACTATTTACTCTGTCAAATGTTGCAACGAGTCTTGGTGACATAGTATTGGTTATCGTTTTAGTGTTATTGATTTCATGATATGACTCTCATTTACAATGTATTTACAATGAATACATGTTATATTATATTTGTTGCCTTCATTCCATGATATCGATTGTTGTATGCATTCCATTCACAATGTGTTTACAATGAATACATGTTATATTATATTTGTTGCCTTCATAATGTGTCAAAGAATATACATCATGCATTGTTTTATGGTACATATGTAATTTCACTTTATGTATTAATATTATAATTTTTATACATTATTTGTGATATGTGGTTATGTTAATGACTTTATTTATATTTTTTTGTTAGGGTCTTATAATCTAGGAATTAAAATGTGTTGCCTATCTTACTGTTTCATTTTGGGGGTTTGTTTGTCAATTTTAGCTTATGAGTCACTAAATGCCAGACTAAAGGGTCATTATATAAAGAGTCATATGAGTTAAGGTCATTGTAAATTTTCATGTCATAATTGATGAAGGCCTAATAGTCCATGAGGGGTCATTATTAGAGTTGAAGGGGTCATGTCATGGTTTTTTTAGTGGTTTATACTTCTCATACCTCCATGATTTCTAATTTCATCATCATGACATGAGAGGGTTTGTAGTGGCATAAAATTCAAAAATTCTTCAAGCCATCCCTCATTTTTTCTTCATCCAAAGTGCAATTCGAGCTCTGAACTAGTCTAATGTTTCAAATAAGGTTGTAGATAGTTGAAGGGAGGTGTTTGAAACTCAGGTGAAAGAGGGTGTTGCGCATCTGCTGTGCAAACCACCATTATTGCGCAACTATTGCACACAAATCTCAGAAGCCCATGGACTGTTAGATAATTTGTTCTCCTATCTCTCTAGATCTTTCATGATGCATGGCTATTGCATAACTCCCTCCAACCATTCTTTCCGTTAGAGACTACCCCAACCATTGGAACCTTGGAGGTCAATCACATTTGTTGTGTAGTTGTTGTGCATGCATTCTGCATATTAATTTTGGCTACAATCACATTTGTTGGTTGAATCATTGCATGTCAAGTTTGTTAGGTGCTCCATATTAAAATGTAAAACTATTTCTCTCAGTTGAAATCGCCTAGTTTTATCTCATCTGCAAAATTTCATTTTTTATGCTGCGTAAATTTTGTTCTCTGTGAAATTCGCATGAAGGGTGGTTTGTAAATATTATGTGGGTTGGTGCATGTTTCAGAGACTAATTTTTAAGCCACCAAAACCTCAACTAGTGTTGGGATACCATTTGGCCTTATCGTTTCCTCCAAACTCATTGTGTACATACTATGCAAAGCTCCCATGTTCTATTGTTTCTTCTTTTACTTTTCATTGCATAGAAGTCTAATTGTGGTGAAGGTTTAAATATTGTATAGCCAAATGGAAAACCCAGAGAACAGAAAGAAATCAAAGGGAGGAGATGTTGTCCAATTTGAATCCAAGTGTCTGGAGATGGTCAATGTTGACCCATCTATCCAAGTGGAAATTGAACAAACAGGTTGCATAGAATTTTGTGAGAAGGTTCAAACCCATGGTTATTGCTTTCAGCTTGCCAGCTTATTTGCTCTCAGTCTTAAAGGTAACCAGGTGAAGGTTGGGGACTTGAAGTTCACAGTTTTAGAAGAAACCATCTCCCAAACCATAGAAATATCCCTACTTGGTGAAAGTTGGTTCAAAGGCATGGAGATTGATGCATCACAATACAAATATTTTCTAAAACCTTGGTATAAAGTTAAGTATGGGCCTACATTTCCAAGGAATTACCTTTTGAACCACCACAGTAAATTGTTGAAGGTGATACAAAGATAATTTATCTGTGAGGAAAGTTTAGGTAGATTGTACCAATATCATATTAGGTTGCTCATGCACTTCACTGGAAAAAGGAGTCTTAACTTACCTTGTTACATTTTCAAAAGCTTGGGAAAAATGGCAGAAAAATTTTAGTCCAAGGGAGAGAAGAACTTGCCCAGTTTGTTCCACTTTGCACAGATCAAGTTGCTGGTTTTGAATAAGTTGGAGAAGAGGAAAAGGTCTTGGGATGGTTTCTTGTCAGTTTCAGGTTTTCTATCCCATTCAGACAGCTCTAAAACTCAAGAAGGAACTCCCCCTGTGGGCTCACATGAAGGGGCACATATAGTTGAAGAGTCAGTCAATAGGCCTAAAGTTGAAGAGACAGTCAAGAATTCATTGAAGGATAAAAGAACAATAGATAAAGGGAAAGGTGAGCTACCACAAGCTTCCCATAAAGACACACAAGTTCCCCATAGACCAAGAACCAGGTCAACTACAAAAAATATGATCGAGGAGCCGACATCTAAGAAGACCATTGAGCTACCTGATGATGTACCAAAGTAGTTTGAGGTAAGTGGTCAAGGATTTGGGAGAGATGGCCAAGACGCTCAAATGGAGAACAAGGATCTAAAAATGATAGAGTTGCAGGACAAACTTGACAAATCCCATCTCATGGTAACTTATTTGCAAAATTAAAACAGAGAGCTTAGACACAAAGCAGAAGAGGCAACCCAATATAGTGAAGGTGAGTCGTCAAGGAGGCCTTCTAGACCTGCAACCCAAGACAAAGGAAAGCAAGTGATTGATGTGGAAGATTTCAATGTGCCAGAATAGCCAAGAAGACCCGGGACAAGGTCAACAACCAAGAGGGAAGAGCATATGAAAGATACCCTTCCAGCAAAAGAAAAGCCAAAGTTTGATGAGTGGAAAAAGTATCAGAAGTTGTTTGAGAAAATTAAGGAGTGCCAACATCAGGTTGATTGGTTCACAAAAAGGAATGAAAAGTACAAAAAGCAAATCTATGCTCAAATTTTGGAAGTTATTGACACGATTGTTAAAGCCAAGGTAGTTTTAAAGTGGACTATGCCTTTACACAGACATGTAAAGAGCTACTACACTAGGAATTTGATCATGAGAAGAAGGTTAAGATTGATGAAACTAAAGCTAGCCAAGGCTAAAAAACAACTCAAGGAATCCAAACAGTCATCTAACAAGCTAGCCACAATTGGAAAGCAAATCAAGGAAACCAAATAGCCATACAGAAAGAAGGGGAGGAGGTAGCCTTGGCATCTTGGCTGAGGTTGCCCAAAGCTGAGTTGGTATAAAGAGGCCGTGCTCATTTTTGTCATTTTTTAAATTTTCAGCTATATGCTTTGCTTTACTCTATTTTGTTGAAGTTTAAACTTGTGTAACCAAGAGCTCACTATATAAAGTTCCATAATGTTGTGTTTTGTTGAAATGGTGAAATTTTTGAAAGGCTTGAATTATGTTGGGAGTTTTTTAAGGTGAATGTAGCTACAAGATGGGATCAATTAGTTGGGAGGTATGCAAAAGCTAAAAAGAGTATTTAAAAGGTTCTACAACAATACACCATCATCTCAAGCTCATCCATCTACTGAGTTTTGTCCAACATGATATGCAACCATGTCGGGTTTGAAAACATATACCCTCTATTGCGCAAATATATCAATCAAATTTATTTTGGGAAATTTTGAATTTTGGAACTTCTATAAGTAATTTTGGTTGTTGGATAAGTGTTGATAAGTTTAAATTCATGTAATTTGTGTTGCTAAACAAATATTCCAACTTGGTTGATGTTTCTAAATTGTATTACTCTTGATATAGCAATTCCTATTTTTCTGCAGAGTAATTAAAAATGCATTGTATCTAGCCCATTTAACTTCTATGCAGTGAATTCGACCACCTAGAGTGGTAATTCGAATTCCTCATTGTATATAGTGATTAAAGACATGGAAAATGGTTCTAGTTGGTCAGTGTGTGGAGAAAATAGTTTTTTTTTGTACTCCTTATCAAAATTTTCAGTGAAATACAAGGAAGGCTAGTTTGATTAGCAAGGATTCATGTGATAGTCTTTGTTGGTAATGTGCTTCCTCATGTGTTGAACTTATTTTTCTATTTTCCCATGCTATTTTACACAGATCTCATGTTTGGTTTTACTATTAATTGATTCCTAATTCACATGGTTGTGCTCTACATCTTGTTAACCAAGCAGTTTATGTATTTCTTCCAAGTCCTTCTTCACCCTACTCTACAGCAAATTTAGATCAAGATATCAGCATGTTGTCTATCTTACCCTTGTTTAGATATAACCATACTTGTGCTTTTTCACTGAAGACTAATACTAAGGTGACTCCATGCCCAATGGATGTAACTTCCCACACCTACCTGCAACTCAATCAAATCAACTTGTTTCACTGATTAACATAACTAGCCTAAGATCTTTTTGAGTTGGCCCATTCATTCATTGTGAATTTTGAGTGAGAGATCCCTCTCCAAGGCTAAGAGGGCTGATATTAGCCTAAAAGTGGTTTGTGGTTACCTTTGTGATCCTCCTTCAACTTGGAGGTATTACAGAGTGCTAACATATTGGCATAATTGTCAGGGAAACGAGAGCCATTTTTTTTCCCTAGGAAGACTTTTCATTAGAGAACTATATCCTAGCCCTGTGGGTGACAGACCGCAAGACATCAATAGGCTAAAAAATCACCTTGCTCCACTTCCCCGATGGTTTTGATTTAGAAATGGCATACCAACTTAGAGAAAGGAATCTTGCAACACTTGAAGACATGCAGAGTAATGCAGTTAGTGTGGAGGCAAACCTTTTGGTGAAGAAGTCTAAGATGAAGTCAGAAAGGGAAGTAACCATTAAAGAAGAACCTTCTACGTCATCTGAAGGAAAATTGGACACCCTAGTAAATACCAAAAAATGATGGAGAAGATGACATTGTCAGATATATTTTGGTGAAACCTGGTATTGCACCAAGAGTGTTGCAACTTCCAGGGGCTCCTCAACTCTATTTATCAACCCGGGGTTCATACAAACTTCTAGGTGATAGTGTTATATACATAGTAGATGAATTCTACTCATGCTACCCTAAACTAGGCCATTTGAGCATTAGGGCTCTAAGACAATTCTTCTACTGGATTAGGGGGGAATTAACAACTGAAAGGGAAATTCAAAAGTTAGCTCTAATGTAGAAAAAGTAAATTCTTTTCAAATCTAACTTGTAGATGCTACCAACTTGGAAACACTATTAAATCAATTCATGAAAGAAAATCAAAGCTATGCTACCTGTAGAAAGGAAACTACACTAATTTCAATCGACAATCTAGTTATCAAATTCACTTGTAAACAGAAAATTATTCTACCAACTCATAACTCAATATTTCATGCATCATATATCTAATTCACACTTGCATATAAAGTAATGTTCTACTTTACCAAATCTGTGATAAATAAACTAATTTTATTCTCTCTTGCAGTGAAGGAAAAAGGATGGCTGGAATGGCCCAGGTGCTACCTTTGATCATGGACTCAAAGTTGGGGGGTCAAAATACTTCTAAACTAAGTCAAAATTGCATTAAAGGTCAAAACAAGGTTAAAATAGGATGCTACAGGCGTGCTACAAGAAGCTGCTACAGGAAGGTTGCCGACAGGGTTTGGAAGGTAAGAACGATGAGCTTAAGGGATGGAAAGGTGGATGGAGGTTGTGGTAGATGGGTGAAAGGTGACCAACACCCTTAACCAATCTCAACACTTCAGGAAGGCCAATTTTGGACCAAGAAGGTTTCTCACAATGACCTAAAAGGCAGAGTTCAAGAACAATGTTTGAAATTCAACAAAAGGGAGTGGAGAAGTCCTAGATGGAGATGGTGAAAAGGCCCCTTGCTTGCAGTTCCAATAGTCCTGCAACATCACATGCACATTCTCTTCTTATCATTCACAAAATATCATAAACAAAGGTGGAAAAGATGAGTTGAATTTAGAAACTATTTAGCTTATGCCAAAACTTTTATCTATGCAATGAATCAACTTCTAAGCTACAACAATTTATATGCAAAGCAAGAGAACTAATGTAGACATCTTTCCAATAAATCATAAACATATAATCATCAACATAGTATTTTTGGGTTATGATTGTAGATTCCTCTAGTTAGGCACCCATGATAAAGATGAGATAGAGGCAACAGACATAGCATTTTTGAGGAATTATATTCTATAAAATGCAGCAACTAGCAAACACTCTAATATAAAAAGGAATATAAATACATAAGAGGGACCTTAGTTACTGGGGTTGGGCCCAAACCCAAGACCCTCGACCCTCTGAACTAACTTAGCAGAAATGTCAAATACAACACACAATAAGTCAAAATAGCAATCACAAGTGCTTGATATCAATAGCTTCTTAATTGAAAAAAAAGTTTGAATCCTAATGAGTTCTTTGGCATGTTTATTTACACAAAAGGGTAGATACCAACAACTCCCTAGAAAATAGATATGTTTGTCTCCCAAAACTCGAGAAAGGTGGATATAGATCTTCCTTGAACTGCACTAGCTTGGCTACCAATGACCTTGTCCTGCTTGGCTGTCAATGACTTCGAGTTGATGAGAGATAAATTGGTAATCTTGGCTTCTTGAAGGAGTTAAGGAGGTGGACAACCTCCTAGAATATCTCCATGTTGTATACTCCGAGCTCCTGCATTGAAATTATCTCAAAATTGTTCCAATTCCTGCATTTCAACCATATTAGGCCACATGACATAGAAACACATATTTCACCCCTCTCACTAAGCATAATATAACAAAAATTATAAATAAATGTGAGAAAGAAATAATTTTAAAGTTGGAGGATGGCATTATGACCCTTATGATATACCTATTGATGAGCCTCATCATCACCCCCTATTGAAGTTGTTGCTCATCCTCTGAGTAACTGAGTCATATATGTCAATGTCTTTCATGGCACCGGTGGCCTCTATGACATCCCAAGGCTCCTCAGATGTTGTGCCTTCATGAGGATAGACATATGCATTCTTTTCTATTTTTGTCCACTACTTCCTCTCCTCTTCTTCATTTCAACCTTCTTGTAGGCCTAGCAGCTGTTAACACTCAGAATTTTTCCCTAGAAGTTATTAGAAGAAGGAAAAGGTTGAGGTAACCACAAACCAATCTTTTAAGTATAGGCTCTATCCAACCTATGAATCAGAGAGGGCTCTCTCTATATGTTTTAGCTTTGTTTGCTGAGATTTTAGGCTAGTTCATAAAGTTCAGGGAGTTTTGGATTTGTATTGGAAGTTGGATGGTGGAATCCTTAAATAGATGGATAGAATGAAGTCTCTGACTATTGGGCTATGGAGTCAAAGAAGGGCAGCAGAACTGCGACTAAATCATTAAATGGAGTGTTCAATGGGCAAGCTAGTAGAGTGAAACACAGGCTTTTAGGTCGAAAGGGTGAAATGATCTTAACTAGAGTGAGAGAGCACTTAAGAATCCTCAAACCAAGATTAAAAGGAGGAACAAAGGATGATCATGAGCAAAGGGCAGTTAAGAATCCTTTACTATAGACCAGAGGGAAACTACCTGAACTAAGGAGAAATCAAGAATTCCTTAACTTACATAATTTAACAGAAAACATAAAAAATGCATAATAGTCAAAACAGAGTGTAGTGAAGCAAGTTCTGAGATATCATTCCACATTATGGCATTTAGATTTCAGATACATTTAAGATTATTGAAAAAAAAATTAAAGAAAAATGACAACACAAAGAAGATACTTGTATGTATTTCGCACTACACATGAATCCAGTGAAATGTCTTTGCTTTATTCAATAATCTAGCTTGCTGGTCCAAACAGTGATACAATAGCTTACAGTCTTTGATCAAGAAAACTATAGAAATGTCTAGGAATCCACCCTACATATTCGAATTGTGAAGTATTTATAAAAAAAATTATTACAAAATATCTCAAAAAAACTTGAGATTTTGAAAGATCTTTAAAAGAAATGGGGGAAAGATGGAGGCATCGAAGATGCAGAAAGGAGAGAACGGGTAGCTGATACATGGATGAAGAAGATAGAAGAAGTTGGTTGTACCATCCTGGTACATATCCACATCAGTACAAGTTGCCATTACAATATTCCCACGGCCCTGTAACTTGGATTTTTTACTCTGTTTTTTTACCTACCCACCTTTTCCTGCTCCACGGTTTTGTTGCTTGACCTATGGCTTCCATCAATGGTTTTATCTACTTGCTACTCCTCCCCCTAGCGGTTACCATAGGAAGCTGGCGTTTCATATTCCCTAACAGCAATGGACCTCGATATTGTGTACTGCTCGGTGTTAGGGCCTAAATCTACCTCAGGCTGAGAAATGCGGGTCTAGGGTAACATCAAACCACACTTAACCTGGTAGCTAGCCCTACCAGGTCGAGAGAGGGCTCTCTCCTTGTCAATCTCAATGAAAATTTATCAAGGAAGGCTTGAGATGATTGATATAACAACTAATTTTAGGCTAGGTATGTTTTCTCAGAAGAATTTGATTGATTTTAATGGTTGAGTTGCTGGATCAGATGGGAAGGCAGTTTTGGGTCCGGGAAATGAACACAGATTTGCAGAGGTTTCTGTGGGGCGAGGTAGGCAAGTGTTTTAGCACTTTGAAATGAGTGTAATGGTGATTCTAAAGACTGGTGAGGAGCTGGAGAGGGCATGCAAAATTCATGAGTCCTCTTCAAACAGTAGAAAACATGTAAAACTAAATAAACCCCAAGGCAAAGCACTGAACATCAATGAATTCTACCTTTTACACTTGATTCATTTAGCTATGAAGAATAAAAGAGATGATGGCACACATAAACATAATATCACTAAATAACTAAGAAGAAAACAATGCTAAATCATATTACCATAAGAATCCCACAAAATTCTACAAAACCCTAGTTTATTTCCTTGACAAATTGTAGAAGTGATGTACAATAGTGCTCAATGCATCCACAAGAGTCCAACCTTTACAAATGACTGAAAAAACACATGATATAGACCTCCAAACCACCTGTGCTATCCATTAGGGGCCGAATCCATGAGAATAGGGGTGGTTTCAACCATATCTAAACTAGGAACACAAAAATAGGCAGTGGAACAGCTTGCCTCTAAAACCTAGGAAACTGATTCATTCAACTCTAAACCACCTACAACTGATATATCTACCTTATCAAGTCAATTTTTATCATTTTTACATCATATTAGATCAATTTACATCATTTCACATCATTAATTTGACCGTAAGAGAGGAAAATTCAAACTAGAAGAAAACTAGGCGAAAAACAGAGTTTTTGAGCAAAATTGGCACTTTTTCATCTTGTGCGTAGCGCCATTTTTTCTGTGCATAATGCTTTTTCCAGGATGATTTTGGAGGGTTTCTCGAGGTCCAAATCAGGTGAAGGATAGCTCGTTGGAAAGATCTATGAGTCTACTTTTTGGAACAATTTGAATGTTTTGATTTGGAGTCCATTTTCCCTATCAAAAGTCCAATCTCCCAAGACTGGTCAAAATATGCAAAATGAGGTTGCCTAAATGCAGAGTGTTGTTGCAGTCAACTTTTGAAGGTCTTCCTCAACTCCAAATTGAGCTCAGGATAGCTCATTTGAAATCTCTCTCTGTCTATATATCATGTTACTCATCAAACTAGTCATTTGGCCAACCAAGCTAGGAGAAATATTGATTTTCCCAAGGCCACTCCAGAAGTGTAGCGACCCTCCTGAGGCAACTTTATTTTTGGCATTTCTCTAAAACCATGACACCTGTGTAAAAAGTGAAGGAATTTTTTCTTCATTGGCCTATTTTAGACAAAAACCTCTCTCATTTTTCCCAAATTCATTTTTTCTTGCTCAGAAACATCATTTTAGTAAAACCTATCCCGATGTGTGGAACAGGGGATTTGTCGAAATGAAGTGAAATGAAAGGGATAAGGGGCTTCTAAATTCTTGAGGAAATTTTGGGAAGTAGGGATGGATGTTAGAAAATATGGGAAAGTGGAATTTCAAAGATTGAGTGAGGGGAAGGGGTCCAAAAGGGCTAAACACAGGCCTAGCCTAGAAAATTGTCAAATTATAGCAAGAAACTAGGGTTTGTGGGAAAATGAGGAATTTGGGGGATCTCAGTGATGGGAAGTGTTTAATAAGGTACATTAAGGATAGGGGAAGATGTATGAGCATCATGATGCAAGCTCTATTGATGATTTGACCATACAAGAGAAATTACCTTCAAAACCCTAGGAGAGGGAAATGAGTCTTACCCAAGCACAACTGAAACACAAACAAGGCGTAAAATGACCCATTGGAACCTAAAGTGATGATGAAAACTCTTTGAATGATGGTACACTCAGCTGAATGGTGACATGGACTGAAATTTGGAAAAATTTGGAAGGAGTGAACACAAACCCTAGAACTAATACCTAGTGACCAAATTTTACTTGAAAACTCATTGAAATGACAAAATTTGACTTTGACACTCTAAGACCACTTTGTAAGAGCATATTTGATCACTGGGAAGGTTGCAAAGACTGACACTAACACTCGAAAGAAACAGTAGCGGAGGGTTCTATCTGGACGACCCCGAGACCAGCTAAGCTAGGGTCAATTTCGTTCAGCAATGAGCTGCATGAGGCTATCTTTGGCCTCCCCTTGCACTTTGGACCATTGAACCACCAGGTTGTTCTACCAGATGGCCCTCCAACTTGGCCATCCCTCTCCACTCCCCTGACATCTCTGTCTTCCTAAGGGTTTGCTACGGGATGCCTAAACCCTAACCCTTCGTCCCCTACCCCTGGTCACCTACCTCAACCCCCTCATTCTGCTTACACCTCCACTCCCCTCGCTCATACATCCTATATGGTCCCCCCGATCCGGTAGTGCTCGACCTCCCACCCCTCTGGTAGTTTCACTAGCATCCCCCCTTTAGCAGAAGGCCAACCTGCTGACTCATCTCTTCCCCTGGTGAACCCTCCAGCCCCGGAGCATTCCCCAGTCGCGTGAGGAGACTCAGCAGCCGAAGTCAGAACAAGCAAGAATACAAATTGCTTCTGGACCAAAGAGGTGGATACCTTTCTCAAACTCAAGGAGGACAATTGGCTTGGTGACACTATGGAATTTGCAAATAGGGTGCTAGTAGGCAGAATAAGGGGCCAAAGCTACATAGCGGTTCGTCTAAAACCTGGGTCTCAAAGGTTTGGGAGAATCATTTGGATGACCTTCCCATTGTGCAAACATTTGTGAAGGGGTGGTTTTCACTCTGCTTCTCCAGGCCAAATCTAACGAATTAGGTCCTCTCGTCCTACTGGCACTTCAAGCATGCCCCAGTCCTTCTGAAACGTTGGTCCCCTCCCTTCGACCTGGACACAGAACAACTGGGTGTTGGCTTGATCTGGGTAAGATTACCAGGGCTCCCGTTACATTTCTGGTCCGAAGACATCTTCAAATGAATTGGGAATTCCGTCGACTTATATATGGAATTTGACAAATCATATTTATCTACTGGCAAGATGGCCTTTGCCAGAATTCTAGTTCATATGGATACGAGGGGAGGGCTGCAGGAATTTATCACCATTCAGTGGAGATCCTTCACCCAGAAGCAGCCACTAGACTATGAGGGCATACCATACAGATGCCACAAAGTCAGACATGTGTACAAGGATTTCCCTCTAGTCACCAAAACAGGACAACAACCTATGGAGAATGTTTAGGAAGCATGTACCCCATGGGACGAACCTTAATTTGTAATAGAAGGGGAAGATCCATCACAACAAGTCCTGACTGAAGATCCGACCGAGCAGACAAGGCACACGAGAGGGAATCAAATAAGAAGCGTGGGACAGATCCTCTTCGGGCGCCCTCCCCACCTCTGACAAGAGCTCAGGTGGCTATAGGGGACGCTCACACCACGATATGTCATTTTCTCCTTTCTCATCTACTTATTCTTCTAATGTTTCTCCTATATTTCCTTCTCTATCTCGGAAGGACTGCACATTGGATTTCCCCTGGCTTCTTCACCAGCCCCCTATGGTTCAGCACTGTACTATCGCACCTCCCCCTCCCGCATTCTCCTTCCCTTAGCCCTCCCTCTCTGAGGCTCCCTCCTCCTCCCATCCTGACCTTGCCCACCCAGAGCCCTGATACCCCCTTCGCTCTTGAATGCGTTCTCAAGGCCTTGATATGATTGGTTGCGAGGTCACCTCCACCTCTCCCCCACCCAATCCCAGGGAATGCCCCTCCCATGTCTCCAAAGCTAAACATTTGGCTGGGGAGGAGATTGCATCTAGAAAGCAGAAGACCTTAAATTGGGCCCTTAGAGTAGAGCAAGCCCCTCTCCCCCCCCCCCACCCTCCATGAAGCCGCTCTCCTTAATTATTGTAGGGTGGCTAGCTTGGATAAAAAACTAGCCCTCAAGCGTCTTTTCATCTCTGAACCGGTTGACATTATTTTCCTTCAAGAAACCCTTGGCTCTGCTAGCACAAGCTCTCTCTTACTGGAATCCTGGCTACCAGGCTAGACTTTCCACTCTCTTGACGCCACAAGCAGATCAGGGGAATTAACCCTGGGCATTTGTAATAGATCCATTAAGACTTTGAGGGTTTGGGGAGGCTGGGATTCTTGGGCACTGATATCTACTCCCACACCCTTGAATCAGAATTCAAGATTCTCAATGTATACGACCCATGCCAGGACAGATATGCATATTGGAGAACTTTATTCAACTCACCCCTCCTACAACAAGATAACATTATCTTAGGAGGAGACCTCAACTTCTCCATGGGGTACGTAGCATCTTGGGGCAATCATGCTCAGGTGGATGCTCTGTCAAGTTTCTTTGAAAACCTCCTGGAATCTAATAACTTTATAGACATCCCCTCAGCTAAAATGCAACCCACCTGGAGAAACAATCGAATAGGGGAAGCAAGCCTGGCCAGACGGCTTGACCATTTCCTAAAAAAAGAATTCTTGGTCAATATAGGTCCCAGAATCAGACAATGGGTGAGTACGGGCAGCCTGTCGGATCATTGTCCCATATACCTGGAGTTGCAAGATGTTATAGCTAAACCTAAGGCCCCTTTCGATTTCAATTCCTCCTGCCTGCGAGACATGGATTACATCAAACTAGTGACAGATTTTTGGAAGGAAAATCCCCTAGGCTCATCTGGGAACCTATTTCAGAATTTCCTTCACAATATGAAGGAGTTGAAAAGCCTATCCAAGTCATGGGCTCTGAAGAAAAAGGAGATGGAAGAGTTGACTCTCAAGGAGGTAGAGGAGGTCATTTTTATGATCGAGGAGGGCTTAGGTGGCACCATGATGTCTCAAGAGCAAAGGGACATATACTCTGACTCTCTGTTAAAGAGAACCCAAATGTTAAGGAACAGAGAAGCGAGTTGGCATCTCTGAAGTCATGCTACCTGGCTAAAGGAAGGGGATGACAATACCAAATTTTTCCATAAACACGCAAATGGTAGGAAGGCCATCAATACTATCTGGGAGCTCAAGGATACACAGGGGTGATCTGTTCAATCCTTTAGAGATTTGGCTGCCCTGGCATGTTCCCATTTCTAAAATATCTATAAGGCTCCTCCTTAGGCTACCCTCGCAATAGTGATGCGGACAGCTCAGCTCTTTCCAGGTTTTGTAGATCAGGAGATGGAACAGGAACTCTTGAGAGAAGTTACTCTAGGTGAGTTGGAAGACACCTTAAAGATGCTAAAGAAATAAAAGAGCCCGGGGCCAGATGGTTGGTCTATAGAGTTCTAATCTGCCTTTTTTGAGGTGTTAGGAATGGACCTCCTGCATATCATTGAGGAAAGCAGAATAAATGGGAGAATTCCAGGAAGCCTAAAGTCCACTTTCATTACTCTCATCCCTAAATCTGATAAGCCCTTCTCTTTTGATGACTTCAAACCCATATCTCTTTGCAATAGTATTTACAAAGTTATATCCAAGATTATAGCCAACCGCATAAAGCCAATTCTGTCCCTCCATATCTCCCAAGAACAATTTGCCTTTCTGCACAACAAATAGATTCATGAGGCGATTGGCACTGCTCAAGAACTTCTCCATTTTGTCCATCTCTGGAAAATATGATACTAAAGATAGACCTATATAAAGCCTTTGATAGGGTCAACTGGCTCTACCTCCGAATCCTATTAACTCAATTAGGATTTCCTTTTATTTTCATTAATTGGATTATGAGTTGTATAACTGATGTCCCCTATAGTGTTCTAATAAATGGATTAGCCTCCCCTTTTTTTCATGCTGAAAGGGGACTCAGACAAGGATGCCCCCTGTCCCCCTCATTGTTTCTACCCATCATGGAGGGCCTAAGCAGAATTATAAAAGAAGAACACAGACAGGGTAGGATTAGAGGCATTAAAATCACTGACTCAGTTATCTTGACTCATTTGTTTTTTGTGGATGATGTCCTCATTTTTCTCAATGGCAGCATCGATGACCTCACTGCTCTCCACCAAGCCATGGGCACTTTCCAAAAGGCCACGGGAATGGTTCTGAATGAATCCAAATCCACCCTAACCACATCCATCTGTGCTCAAAATGAATTACAATTCACCCTTAGGAGATTCCCCTTTGTTACCTACCCTATAGAGGATGGGCTGAGATATCTGGGATACCGCCTGAAACACTTTGGCCACAAAATTGCAAATTGGATCTGGCTCATCACTAAGGTGGAAAAGCAGTTAAACATTTGGTACCATAAGTACCTCTCCAGAGCAGGCAAGTTGATATTGATCAAATTTGTTCTAGAAGCAACACCTGTATATTGGATGACCCTAGCTTGGATCCCCAGGGGCATCTTGGATAGGTTGCAGAAAATATGTTGTCGTTTTCTATGGAAAGGGAAATGGATGGGAAGAATTTTTTCTTGGACAAGATGGGAGACCCTAGCTCTACCTAAATGGTGGGGGGATTGGGGGATTAAGAGACTGGACACTTTCTCCAAAGCACTGGCAACAAAATTAGGGTGGCAGCTTCTTAACAACTGCAGTCTTTGGATGAAGGTTGCCACTTCAAAATACATCACCCCTTTAAATCCTCTAGATCGGATTGGCAGGGTCATCGAACCTATGGGAATATATCTATCATCTGGAAAGTAGTAACTAAAGCTATGGATCTAATAAGAAGCGGACTGACTTGGAGAAGTCGATCAGGATCCCAGGTGCGCATAGGGGAAGACCCCTAGGTAGGCTATGGTAATGCACACAGACTCCCAGACGAACTAAGACTCTTTTTAGCAGAACGAGGAATAACTTATATTAGTCACATTGCAGACAACGAGCAATCCTCTCTGGCTCAGCAGGCCTGGAGAACGGGAGCAGACCTAAACCTCCCCTTGCGCTAGAAACAAGAATGGAGACACTTCATTTCAGCTCTAACGGAGGCCCATATAAGGATAACTGAAGGGGAAGATGAACTAATATGGGCCAATGCCAACCACGGTCTCTATGCCCCTGAGATTGGATATCTTGTTCTTATGGATCCCCTCAAGCTGACAACCTCCGAGACATGGTGGAACCTAATATGGAAACTCAAAGCAGCCCCAAGAACAAAGCTACTTCTGTGGTCCATCCTGAACAAAAATGTCCCGACAAGCGCAAACCTCATGAAATGATCTTTTTCCAGACCATTCTGGTGCAACCTATGTAAACAAAACAATGAAGACACAGAACACCTCTTTCTGGATTGTCCTACCACACAAGAGCTATGGAATGGTATCCTTGAATCGCTCTCCATTTGAAGTAGATGGCATGGAACCGCTTTAAAGGAGGCTTGGAACAATTGGTGCAAGGATTCCACTAGGAAGGAAATAAATATACCTTTGCTAATAAGCTGGGAAATATGGATAGCAAGGAACCAAATTATTTTCCAGCAAAAGCCTCCCCACTGGTCTTCCATCCTTAACAGAGTACTAGCAGAATACAACATGATTCCCGAAGAATCCTTGCATAACCAGCATAGGAATATTGAGGAAAATGTCATCAACACATCCATTCCTTGGGCCTATTTCGATGGTTCAGCTCAAGTTTTGAGCTGTGGAGGCAGAGCAGTCTTGCATTTATAAGAAACCCACTCTTACAAAATTCAAATGGGGCTAGGCAAGGGAACCAACAATTATGCCAAGCTTGTTACTGCAAAAAACCTCATCCAATATGCTTTACTCAAACAATGCTCAAATATGCAACTATATGGTGACTCAAAATTGGTTATAAACTGGATCAACAAAAAACATACATGCAATGCATACACATTAAAGCATATTCTGGATGAGATTCATAGACTAGTCAAACTTTTTGACTCTTTCATTTGTCATCATATTTACAGGGAGTGAAACACCATTGCTGACCACTTATCTAAAGAAGCAGCGCTCAGGGATGCTGACACTTGGTTCATATGTGAGGAACTGGATGGTGTCATTTATTAGCACTATCATAGGCCCTTTATAGACCCTGAAGCTCTCTGAAGTAGCACTGAAAAAGGACAAATTTCTTTTTTGACGATTATCTTTTTGATTTATTGTAAGTAGTTAATAGAATATATCACATCCTCTCTGCGAAGAGGTCAGACAGTTAATTATTTTTTGTTATTCTCACTCACTCCTTGCAAGGAGGTATGCACAGTTTCTCTAAATTTTGGTCAAGCACTGCCTCATTAAAGCACTGTGTATGCATATACAAAATTTAATTTTCACTTTTAATGGAAATTACGACTTTTTCCACGGGAAAAAAAAACTTGAGATTTAATCTAGGAAATAAAAATATTTTCTTGCAAGAAGATAGAGAGAGCTAATGAATTATTTCATGTTGTCCCTTTAATTAAGGTTGTGTTGGAATTTATTGTTGAAGTGTATCCCTTTATGTTGGCTTCTTGTTGTAGAGTTTCACACTGGAGTCTTCTTTACTTTTACCTTTCAAATGATACTCTTTAACTCTGATACTCTTTGACCCTGCTACCCTATTTTACCTGGTTGCCTTCATTTTTACTGTGCAGTAACTTTCTGCTGTAAATTTATTAAAGTACATATGTCATTTTCTCCCACCATTCTGCATCTGGTAATTTCACATTCACCATTCTCCAGTAGATTTCATGATCTTCAGTATACTTGGCAAATTTGGGCTTGGTGAGGAACAAATGTTTAACCTCATGTTCTAGGAAAAACAAGTTTTCAAATGTGTCATCTAACACTTTGCCTATTGGCAGGGCTTTTATGGATGAAGAATTGGCTTGTTCCTTAGCCAATTTCTGAGTCTATCACCATAGTCCAACTGTGTCATGAGTTTTTCATTGATGACCATAGGACTGGGCAGACCTTTCTCCCTCAAAATCTGGAATTTAGCCATGAACCTATCAATGGCTACTTGCATATTGTGGCACTTTTCTTCCAAATTAAGCATAAGGTTCCTTTTGGAGAGGACCTTCCTTATCTCTAAAATAGTTGCAATCATATCTTCTATATTTAGCTCATGGAGCTCGTATCTATTCTTGTTGTTGAGAAAATGGATGAGTCTATTTGCATCCTCAGGCTTATCTCCCAATTCCTCCTTCACTTTCTGGATAGCTTCTGTAGCTATCTTCACTAACTCTGTTTGTTCAAAAATTACTTGGATTGATGGCCAAATATCATTGACAGAGTCAATGATATCAGCCCATAGCATTTCCTTGGTTTGTCCAAGTGGCTTCTCAAGTGTTAAATCCTTCTCTAGGATTTTGATTCTCTCACCCATTCTCTAGGCCTTTTGTGCTTCTTCTTTTTGCTTCAACTGGGCAAGTTTACAGTCTGTTTCCAAACTTGCAACCTTTTCTCTTAACTTATTCATTTCAGTAGCCTGGATGGACATTTCTTCCATGGATTTCACTAGTTCTGCCTCTTTCTGTCCTTATGCACCTGCTGCTAATGTAGACTCTGTTGTTGTTAGCAAGGCTATTGCAAGTGGAGATGTAGGTGCCAATGATGCTGCTAGTGTGGATGGCAATATTTTGGAGACTGTGGGGATAACATTTGTTGAAGAGGTGGCCACATCTGCCAGTTTTAATTGGATCAAAGCATCCAATTCCTTTTCAGTCTCTTTTAGTTGGTCATTCAATTTTAAGACCAATTCCATGAGTTCTTCATGCCTCTGCTGGACTTCTAGGACTTCTAACATTTGTGGGTGTTGTAGCTAAGGTATTTTTAGTTGTTTCTTCAATGCAGCTATGTCATCATTTTTCTTCTTAATAAGTTGTTCTGTAGCTTTTATATCCTTGGGATCATGTCCCAATTCAAATACTAAGTCCTCTAAGGACTTGATCCTTCTCTAACTGGAATTGTGCTGAGATGTTGTTCAGAGAGTTCTATAGCCGATGAGCAGCTATGACTTTACCTGTCAGGGTGGATTATATCATCTCTCCAACCTGTTTGTGTAGTTCAATCTGGTCTATGGGATGAATATCCCTTTCCAACACTTCAAAATCTACCCTTTTGAAATCTGATGATGTCTTTGGCTGCTAAGATGTGGGCTTAACAAAGGTCATTTGTAGCTTTTCCTCTTTAATATCAAAGGCTGACATTAGCCTTTTCTAATTGATGGGAGTCAGCTTCAGGTATTGTGCATATGTTTGGACCTTCAGCCTCTCATTTCTAGCTTTGATTTCTTTATACCTTTCCTTGATATCTTGGTCTTTGTTAACAGGCATTCTAAAGGAAGATACTTCAACACTGAGTTTCCTTTCCAACATCTAAGTTTGTGATGTGGAAGGCTCTTGCACACCTCTAGATGGAGTGGGAGGCCTACTTCTTTCTGCTCCTGTATTTATGACCTCAGCTGAGTCTTCAGTGTATTCCTGCTTAGAGGTTGGATTTAGCCTTTGCCTCTTGTTTGATTCCTGCTGCAAATCAGAGGTGGCCATTCCTGAAGTGGAAGCCCCTTCTCTGTTTCTTTTTGGGATCTTCTCCTCATTTTGAGGAGTCTGCATGACTGGAGGGGTACTCATGGTTCTTTCTGGTTCTTCTAGTACCTACAAAAAAGAGTTGTCATCAAGCTACTTTTCTAAATCAATTAGAGCATTCTCTACATCTACTCTGGTGTTGTCTTGGTCTACTAGGGTACCCTCCACCCATTTTTTCTGATTTGCATATGCTTATATTTTAGGTATGGGATGGTGGATGAAAGGTCCTAGCTTGACCTTTTGTCTCTTCTTCATGATGAATTCCAAAGGATCATATCTCCAGACAAAACTTCTTTGGAACTTCATATTCTGTAATATCAAATCTGCCTCTTTGCCAGCCTCTCTAGAGTTGCATATGAAGGGGCCTAGCTGGTCTTTTATTTTGAAATTGTCCTTTTTCTTGGCGTTGACGAAGTTTACTTCATCTGCATTGATAATTTTCCTATAGTATTCTAATGCAAACAACCTCATTGGGAGGGATCTTGGTAGCTTGTATGGTTCCAGCATACAACTATAAATCCTGATTTCTGTATGGTTCTGGTAAAGGTACCAGTCACCAACTTTGGTCTGCTTAGACAATTGAAGGACTCTCTTTATTTCTGGATTGAGTCTAGGAGCAAGGCTTCCATTCAACATTGCCATGACTGGATGTACAAATAAATCAATGAAATCAGAGTAAGAGTATGGAGACCGGTATTGGTGGATCAATGGGGTCCAAAAAATGACTGACCTGGGCTGACCATTGGTGTCAAGCTTTTGAAGGGTGAATGGGAACTTCTCTATTTGATAATATAAGAGCATATGGTATAAAACTGAGGAGTAATTAAAAACCCTTTCATTGTTCATTCTAAGGAATTTCTCATGCATCCTATCAGCTATAAATTAGGCATAGTCATAAATGACAGTAGGAGGTTGCCCTGGAGTGTAGATGGATATGAAAGCAAGGATTATTTCATCAATGTACTCACTGGTGGAGTAACCCAAAATAGAAGATATCATGGCCACAATATTCTGGCCCCATGGAGAGAAAATGATTGATACATATGGAGGGGAGTCCTTAGGGATGTTTTTCTCTTATCTAATGAAGGTTTGGAATAGTTGGGCCAACTTTGCAGAGCTAAGTTTGGGATACAAGTCCAACAATTCTCCAACTGAGAGTGGGGTTAGGCTTGGTCCTGGTCGGAGTTGCAGCATTTCATTTATAGACTCAGCAGTGATGGTGAAAAGGACCATCTGGTAATGAGACATGAAATTTTTGTGACTGGGGACATAGCAAGCATAGCACATATGCACAATTTCAGGAAAAATGTGGACTTGGGGGAACTAGTAATTGGGAAAATTTGACTCCCAAAGGCCAATTTCATCAGCATGGTTCAGGAACTTGTCCCTACTTTGGCAATGTACTTTGAGCAAGGGTTCTAGGACAATGGTATCTTTTATTTGGAAATCTTTATCTGCCAAAGGAAGGTGGTCCATGTCTAAATGAGGTGTAGTGATGGGCCTTACATCCATTGCAATTGGGGCAGCCATACTCAGTTCTTGTGGATTTGAGTGTGGGGGGGTGATTCAAAGTTTTTAGGGCAATAGAGGTTTTGCAATTGTTTACGGCTCACAGTGTTAAAATTTAAGTAAATTAGATCTTTTGTACTTAACTAACAGTGTCACGAGGGTGAATTAACTTGGAATTTGACAATGGATTTGGAATTCCATGGTTAAATACCTGGAATGGTCGGAATTGACTATAAATGGTGGTTGAAGGCGGCTGCAGAGGTTCATACGGTACTGGTACGGACTGATGAATGAGTTGGGCTGTCTGCAGTGTTTGTGGGGCAATGGAAGACGTTTGTGAGCAATTTGGATGTTTGCAGGGTTCGCAATGACTCTATGTGTTCTCAAAGGCAAAATGCGCAAAAAGAGTGAAAAGAGGGATAAACGGGTTTTTATAGAAAAAAGGTTAATTTTGGTGGGTTTCACTAATTGATGAATAGTGATGGTTTTGGGTTGGAAAGGGGAAGTGGTTTGGGAGGTCCATCGCACTGCGTTTGTGGTGTGAGCGGTATTCGGGAGGGGTCACCAGATTCCATTCAGCGCTTAACATGTAGCGACGGGGGCCAAAGGGAAAATCGCCTTATCGAGCAGGTAAAGGGCATACATTGGGTCACCTTGATATGCTTGTGAGGCATTGGATGTGTAGGAGGGACGATCAACAATGATCGGGAGAGGGGAGTTGTGCGGGGGTGAATGATGGGATTTGATGGGGGGCCCGTGGACTTAATTGTGGTGGTTTCGGGATTAGTTTAAGGACTAATATAGGTTTAGGGGATCAGGCCAGACTGTAATGAGGGATTAGGGACTAAGGGTGGGGTTTTAATGTTTTTTGCGGGATAAGGGGTAATAATATAGTTTATAACTAAACTAAGGGTTGGGGTTAATTTATATGAGGAAGTTAAATATATATGGGATAATGGATTTTTCAGGAATTTTATATATTTAATTCAACAGTTAATATGAAGTGAAATGAGCAGAAGGGGTAGTATTCTTAGGTACATGAAATGTTGTGTGTTTCCCATATACCCAGTACTTAGGGTAAATGTTTTTGGTGGGTTTTTTACATAAAACATGTTTATAAAGGGGTTTTCCTAGGCAAAAGAACTTAACCTTAGGAAAATGGGTTTTGTGAGGGGGATGAATGAATTATGATGAAATTTAACACCTTTCCTTCTTAATTCATCAAGCCGAGGGTCCGGTCCCACCAGAAGTTAGAGAAATTCTCTAAGCCTTTTTGACTTAAAAACTATAGGTATTAACATTTTTATTATGGAAGGGAAATTAGTGAGTGTCATGGGGGTTAAAATGAATGAGGGGATGTTAAGTAAAACAAATTGTGAATCATTGCCTTTGTTTTGTTTACCACTTATGGATATTTTAAATGATGCATTTGGAACAATGACATAAGTACTTTTTGTACCAAATGACATGATATTTCTACAACCTTTCTACTACTTACCCACTTCTTCATCCTACCATTTTTCTTCACTTTATTTGGGTGTGTTTAGGCTAGAAAACCCTTATCAATCTTTTTCTTTTCTTTACAAAATAAACTATCTAATTCTAACCTTATATCCTCTAAGGGCTCATATTAAACTAATGAGCTCCTTTTATTCACTCTACCTATCTAATGATCTGCCAAGATTACACTGTTTGGTTAGATTTATTCACTACCTATGAACATAAAATTCAAAGCACCAAATAGCCAAGTTTAAACATTTTGACTATCATGGATTATGGCATAAGTAACAAGCTACACACAATCATTTATTATTCATAAAAAGTAAATAGTAGTGGCATTTTGGCTTGCACACTTTCATGGTCTCTTTTTGTCTTTTGGGGTTCATATATTCCATTTTTTTTTACCTATTTTCATTATTTTTGTCCTTTGATTATTCTTTTAGGACATACCCTCTTTTAATTTTTTAATATGGAAAACATTTGTATAAAGCAAAGGTATGTACAATATTACAAGGCTTAACCTCAGTCAATCAAAATTATGACTCCTATTGGTATAGGAACCTAACAATGACTCCACTTGGAGATGGCATTTCAGGGTGAAATGTCAAGAACTTTGTATATCAGTAGCCTTTGAATTGTTGTTGATGTTGCCTTGCAAAATTATCCTCTATGCCTCTGCATTATTGATACTTATGATAGTAAATACTTAAAGCTTAGGGCCTTCTCTTCGGGCTTCAACTTCAAAGATCACCATCCAATCCAAACTAAACTTTTTTGAAGAAAAATGAAATATGTACAATGTGAAGTAAAAATCAGTAGTTAGGTTCAAAATAGTGTTTGAGCATTCGACCATTCACTGGTCCACCTTCCGCTTCTGTACCATCCATTTCTCTTAGGAAGAAAGCATTATTACCTCTAAAATCATAAATGACATATGGGCATTTCCATTGGAAATAAAATTTCCCATGATTACCTTTATCTTCCCTCCTTGAATCCCATTTTAGGACTTTGTCACCAAGGTAGAAATCTTCAGCCTTGGTTCTCTTATCAAAAATATTTTTAATCTTTTCCTGCACCACCTGAGATCTGATGTATACCTCCTCCCTGGTTTGTTGAAGATGTATTGTTTGGTTGATTCTTCTTTAGATATTATTTGTTTAAACCTGCAACTCTTGAAGCAACTTCATCACTGGTGTTCTCAAGGAGGATGGAGAAACAACTTCCATCCCATACACTAGTTGGTAGGGAGAGGTACCAATTGATTTCTTAGTGGTTAGTATATCTGCCCATAAGGCATTGACTAGATTTTTGTTCCATGTGTTCTTATTGTCCTCTAACAACTTTTTAATGATGTTCACCAGACATTTGTTTGAGGATTCTACCATTCCATTTCCTTGAGGATAATAGGCTGTGGAATGGCCCAGGGTTATATGATACTTGTTGCAGAAATCTATAATTCTTTTGGATTTAAAGGTTGTTGCATTATCAGTAATGAGCTTATTTGGACATCCAAATCTTGATAGAATGTTGGTTTCAAGGAAGGTTATGATAACAGTGTCCATGGCTTGCCTTGAAAGTATGGCCTCTATCCATTTTGTGAAATAGTCTGTGGCAGTGAGGATCCACTTATGGTGGTGTTGATGCCTCGAAAAGCATTGCAACAACATCGGGGAAAACCATCCGGTCTAGACCTTAATGCAGCTCCTTTTCCATTTGGTGTGGTGGCTCCGACTGGAGATAATGGGACCAGTTTCCCAATGATAAATAAAAATGGGATGGATGAGTGATTGGTTTTCTTATAAAATGGTAATGGATGAATAATTTAATCTAAAAAAGCAAAAATATGAATAACTATTCTATTCCAGGAAATTTCTATTCTTAAGTGCATTGTTTCATAATCCCTATTCATAAATAAGCATATAGATGACTCTATTTGACGAACAAAGACATTCATTCATATAATAATTGCTTTTTTCAAATAGTTGAACAAAGTAATTAATAAAACATTGTTACACTTATCTTTTATATATTACTGATACATGTATGACTAAAAGAATAACATCCTTTAAACATCCAATTGTGAAAAATATAAAGAATGTTGTTGAAAACACATACATATATATATTCAATAATAGCAACAGTAATCAAATAAAAATTCACATAAAAGAATGAATTCAGATCATAGATAGTAGTACCATATGTGTTGTAAATCATTCCCAATATCAATCGCAATTCGAATTCCTTCTTTCAACTCAGAGATACTTTCATATCAAGGCAATAGTGCACATCCACATAAAAGCTTCGTCGTTAAAATTTGGAATAATTGGCCCGGTCTTTATAAAAAAAATATACCGGAAGTACAATAGTGCAACTTCCAGGTTTGATTCTTATAAAAAAACTGAGCAACCTTTCTAAATGCATGAAAGGGTCTATAAATACTTAATTAAACTAACTAACTACAAAAATAAAATGCTATTTAATTGGTACAACTGGATCTTGAATATCTTCTCCACAGCAAGTTTGTTGGTAGTTGACAGCATGATTCATCACTTCGGCTGTTTTCCCTTTGATCTGAGTTGGCAGATTGCAAGCATCAGTTCCAATTCTGGAGGGCGGCTGAGACGAGAATGAAGTTGAGCCGAGTATGTGGCATCGTGTATCTTGGGAATGATACAACCAATTGCATCTGTTAGACACTTGAGGGAGGATCTCTGGCTGTATGGTTTTACTAGGAACAACCAATAGGTGTCCCAAGTTAAACTTTGAATACCTGCAATTAACCTTCCATTCTTTTCCAGCTCCTGATTACATGATTACTCCAATGTCTTAGCCGATAGCAATTTACCTAGGGTAAATTGTGAAATCATATTAGATAAATAGAGAGTGTTATCGATTAATTCAATCAAGTTACTTGTGGATAATTTACATCTAGAAACTTCTCTCTCTTCCTTCATCAACTAAGACTCCATTCTAAGAATAGGATTTCCTTATGTGATTCTAGTATTTTGGGTAGATTTGCTGCCTGTCCCTCATTGGTGTCTTGCCAAGTGAGAAAATTTGTCAAGGTGTCGTTAGCCTTATCTAAATCCTGTCTACCATCAATTGATTTATCGATTATCGATGTTGTTATATCACAAAGGGGCTCAACCTGAGAAATATTATGACACAACAGTCTTATATGTGTCACCAATGCCTTATTAATCTGTAGTGCCTTTGTTCTGAAATCGGCAGGTTGTGGAAGACTCTTGAACTTCTCTATTTGAAGTGATAGCTGAGCAATTTGCTCATCTTTTGTTTTCGCCATTAGTTCATTCATCGTCTTCAATTTTGCCAATGCTTCTGATAATTCTTTTTGCTTTTGAATCGTGCTTGAATCTACTCTCTGTTTTTCTTCAAGTAACTGCTTATTCAGTTGATTATTTAATTGTTGCTGTGTTGACAATTGTTGTTCCAACTGTTCAACTTTCTGTTGTGCCTCCGACAGCTGCGTTTGCAACAAAATAATTGCCTGGTCTTTTTCTTTTAGTAGATTACTCACTTCGGATGCCTTGTCCATGGTGGCCGCCGAATAGGCTCTGGCATACTGGGAAAGCTTCGTTAGGTCATCGAAAGGATCAAACTCCTCTTTCCAAACTACGTTGGCTGTCTCTATTTGTTCTAGAAACAGGGAAGGTTGATCAAGCCTTCTCCTTTTCTTCTTTCGCTTCACTACAGCCATGTGTTTTGGACTGTAAAAGACGTCTAATGGAGGTATATCCTCCACCTGCAAAATGATTTGATCCGAGGGATCCTTTGGAATTATTTCTAAGTCTGTACTAGGGGGTAGGCCGCTGGTTCCTTGACTCAGAACCTTTGTTGATGTTGTATCCTTTATATCTGTTGCTTTGGGTGTATCGGCACCTTTTGGACCTTCCAGATTTCTTATGATGTAGTCAAATTGCTGCCATTCTTGGAGTAATTCAGAAAAATCTGGGTATCCACATTAACATTCTCGTTGCCCTTATTTTTCTCCTCTTTCTCCTGTATTTTCTCCTGCTCTTTCCTCTGTACATCCTCCTGCTCTTTCCTCTGTACTTCCCCCTGCTCTTTCTCTTTATCTGTCTCAAGAATCTTTGATGCAGCAGGAGATTTTTTGGTGAGTCGTTGTTCAAGCTCACTTGATTGTGTCGTCGGGGCAGTAACTAGTAAATCCAGAGGCAGAATTTGCAACCTCTGCTCTCTGAGTTTATGAATTCTACTAACCCTTCGTCGTTATATCTCATTTTAGCCAGTGCTTGGACCTGAAATAATGACTCCACCTAAGAAAATAAGTCATCAAAATCGTCTTCTTTATGATCAAACTTTGTGAGTTTTTCCTGTTCAAGTACATTATAGACGATTTTCCTTGGGTCAAATCGCCTATTAGGAATGGTGGAGAGATTTAGCATATTTATCTTGTCTACTTCCTTCTCTGCATGCTTATAGTCATGCAGAGTATAGACACTGCATCTTAGAGGAAAAGGAGGCCAAACCTACTTCTTTGAAGTCCTCAGAGTCTTGGTTGCTCCTGCGGACGTAATCTGATAGGCTAATTCTCTAGCCAATAGCTTGTTGGGTATGTACAAGGGAATGACATGAGGCCTGGCAAGGCTACCAAAAACTCTTATGTATGTGAATTTATCCTCTCCGAACCAGTTTCCTAGAGTGGTTAGGTCAATCTCTACTTGTGAAGAAATCTTCGGAGCAGGCTTATCAAAAATGGCACGGTAAATGGGCAACATAAAACCATTACAAACTTGATACAGGTGGTCCTTATAATGTGCTTTCCACAACTTCTCATGATAAATGTGAATCGGCATAGGGTCTTATGGAGTCCATCTCCACCCCAGCACAGGAAATTCAGAGTTGAAACAAAGAGTATTTAAAATATAGGCACTAAAATAAAATGGAGGAATAGACCTATCGGTGACGCGAGTTTTATTTCTAAACTCAAGAATAGTAGTGGCTAACTTATCAGATAATATATTTCCCCAATCCATTATCTCACTATTGACTGTCGCTTCCATTAAAGGAACCATTTCAATTGAGAATTTTGCGGAATCATGTAATCCCCAAATCATACACATCATTGCCCCGACGTAACAATAAGGAGAACATAATGAATCGACAGAGTACTTACCCGAAGATTCATGCTTGTGCCTTGCGGGGTTTTGTCTCCATTCCTGAATAGGTGCTAATTCAGTTTCATTCTCACTTCTGAACTTCCCCAGAAATGCTTTGTTGTATTTCTTTTGTGGTTCAGGCAAGTGGTACATTTTTCTCAAATCATTAGGTTGAAACGAGTTCAAGACTCTCCCGTCGATTGTGCGGAATGTTCTATTCGTAACAGGGATTTCCTCAATTGCCCACCGCACTACATCTATATACGGAAGAATTTTCTCTCGAGCTGTTATTCGGTGTAGATAGGAGTCGGCTAAATCATTTAGGGTAGCCTTTGACTTTCTGGTTGAATCTGCAGTAGCTTGCACCGATACCGTTTCAGGCTCTTTAGCTTCAATTAGATTATAGATACTTTGCCAGCTAGTGTTGCCAAGGCCAAGATAGGTAGTGTCTGAAATCAATCCTTTCTTGCTTGGTCCTGGATCAGCAGTAGATTGTCCTGTTACTGCAGGAGCTGAAGCTACTGCAAATCTCTTGGATTTCTTCCCCATTAGGCTTGAATTTGTTGCCTCGGCAGAGCTCTATGCAGGAGGTAAAATAAATGTAATATAGAGAATAGGTGGTGCGAGCCAAATATGAAAGAGTTATATCAATTAACGAATAATGAAAGATTAAAATAATATTGTTGCAGATACAATCTCTAGGGAGATCTCAGCATAACTAATCCATTAATTGGCCACTTTAACCTGTCAATCATTTAAATGCCCATCATATCGTTTATTCGCCGAATGATTCATTCAAGCGTAGCTTTGATTTTTGGCGGTTAATCACAAGTGAATCGCTATCGGGAACGGGAAGGATTTTAATAATAACTTAACATAATATACCCAAGCCTTTTCAATCTTTTTTGAAATTCGCGCTTAGCTTTATCGCAATCGGAATTGGAGAAATTCTCGAGTGGTAATATTTGTGTCATTGCAAAATCCCCGATCCTCGATGGCGATACAGCGTATTCGCATCAGGAGTTTTTAAAGGGTGCCTTGCCTTTAATGTGTGTGTGCTACACTCCCCGATTGCCGATAGCGATATCGCATCGGAGAAAAGTGAGAAGGCCTTTCGTTACACTTGCTTGCCTTTCCCGATATCCGATAGTTATTCACTTTTCGGATCGGGGTAAACCAATGGGTCTTTTCGTTATGCATCCCTTGCTTTTGCGATATGCGATCTTGCGATCACTTTATCGCAATAATAAAGAATTATTTATTTATTTCTTAAGACCATTTTATATTTATTCAAAAGGTTCATAATGTATTGTTTCTTTCAAACCTTTTGATGAAGAATGAGTTGATACCAATTTTATTCATAAATCTAAAAAGGGACCCATTCCATATTATATTTAAAGATAAAATTTTATGAAATGGGGGGTTGTTGTACAGCACAACAATTGGCGATTCACTGGGAGAAACAGTGATCTCTGAAAAATGTTGAAATACTTAAACTTTCTTTATATAGAAATCTTACCAAAGAGGAAAATTCTAATATAACTAGGTATACATAAATTCTGAATTTAATAAGAGCTATTTTTGCTAGTTCCTTCTCTTGTTAAAAATAAATACATTCCAAGTTTTAAATTAGCCTTTATTGGTTGATAATGATAAAACAAAGAACCTTTCCAACTTAGCTTTTTAATGGCTCCTTTGTCATAGGTAGAGCCTCTACTGCCAGCAAACGTTCATAGTCTCGACAGGGATACCTTTTAACCATTTGATCGTCCATTATCCCATCCATTTCAGAGTATAATTAAAAGAATGAATCCAAAAATATGCCTTCATATTTTGTATTTCTTTTTCTTTTTTATTATTTTGCAAGATAAAAATCCATTGCCCTGGTTTGGTGGCCAGCTGTTTGATAATGCCATTCACTGGTTGTAATCTAACTGAACAAGCTAGCTCGTGATGAGACCCCTTGTCTTATGATTATAAGCCATTACTCTATTTTGGTATGCAGTATTGGTAATGTCAGTTAAATTATTCCCCAATGATCATGGTAAGCAGGCTTGTGATAAGACCCCTTATATTTTATATCAAATATATTTTAGAATTACACTCTGAGTAATCATAAACTTTGATGAATGGGATGGACAATTTTCTCCCTAAGAGAGCATGGATGACAGGGTAAGAGTTGGAGATGCTAAGATTGAATCAGTTTCTGTTTTGATATTGATAACTGTTTTTTGGCCATTTGAAAACATTAAAATGATTTGAAGTGTTATTAAATCTCGAGAAGATTTCACAAAAATGAAGTGGGGTTTCAGAATCTAAATATACCTAATTTCCTATAAATTTTCCTTTTGTTTAAGGTTTCCATTTTAAAAGTAAATATCAAAACTATTTCTTTTGAGCAACTTTTTCAATATAGCAAAGGCCAATGGGAGATATCTTACAACTCTATTTCCTAATAATCCTAAAAGCTATGAGCACAAATTTTGCTGAAAATTGAATATTTACAAAATGAGAAGGGGTTACCTCCCCAATTGAAGAATTTTTTCAAGATAAGGCCATTAACAGGAAGAGAATCTCTCTTAGCTTATAGATCTTGCAATATGAAAGTAGAATGGCCTATCTTCTCGTTGATTTGAAATGGCCCGAGCCACATTTTCTGGAACTTAGTGTGTTTTCCTTTATCTTCATGGGCTTTGTCCCATTTCAGAACTAGATCACCAACTTGTAATTGTTTTGAACTGGATGAATTTGAATCAAAAGATGACTTGATAATTTGTTGATGTTTTGCATGAATAATTTTGGCATTTTCTCTTTCTTCTTCTAATTTTAAGATTTGATCATGTCTTAGTTGAATAGAAGATGGGGTACTTTCTTCAATAAACTGCACTAGGGTTAGAGAAGGAAGCAATAAATTGGTTGGTAGAACTGCTTCTTTCCCATATACAATATTAAATGGAGAAGTACCTATGGAAGCCTTCTGTGTTATTCT
>APFE031018373.1:15697-42174 GCA_000404065.3 Pinus taeda
CCCAACTCAGCAAACAGTGTCCTCCAAAAAGTGGAAGTGAATTTCACATCTCGATCCGATATAATTACCTTTGGCAGCCCATGCGATCGGAACACATTTTGCATAAAGAGGTGAGCAATTTGTACCGCCTTGTAAGTGGACTGCACAGGTATAAAGTGTGCTGCTTTACTCAATTTATCAAGCATTACCATGATAGAGTCATTACCCTTCTTTGTTCGTGGCAACCCAGTTATGAAATCCATGGAAATGGTTTCCCATTTCCACTCCGGAATAGGCAAAGGCTGTAGCAGTCCGGCTGGATGCTGATGTTTTGCCTTAATTTGCTGGCATTCTAAACACCACGCGAGGTACTCAACTACCTGTTTCTTCATTCCTGGCCAATAATACTCCTTCTTGAGTGCCGTGACCATATTTTGGTACCCTGGGTGGCCAGTGTAGTGGTTGATATGGAACTCATCTAAAATCAACCCTTTAAGGTCATTTGAATCAGGTACATACAATTTCTTATTGAAACACAACATTCCATCGCTATCTAGTGTATATCCTTGCTGTAATCTTTCCTTAACAGCTTGCTGTACCTGCTGTTTTAAGTGCTGGTATTCAAAATCGCGACTTGCTGCTGTTTTTATTTGTTCAACCAGCGAATTCTGCCACTTGCTGACTGATAGTTCACATAAACAATGAACTTTTCGACTTAGCGCATCAGCCACTCGGTTTTCTTTGCCCTTTAAATGCTTTATTTCGAAATCAAACACACTTAGGAAATCTGCCCAACGACCTTGTCTTGCATTCAAAGTAGGTTGGCTGAAATAATGTGTCAAACTGTGATGATCAGTTAACAACAGGAATTTCCTCCCTAGGAGGTAATGTCTCCACATTTTCAGCACATGAATAACGGCTGTTAATTCCAGATCATAAGCAGAGTATCTCTGCTCATGCTCCTTTAGCTTCCTTGATTCATAGGCTATTACTTTTCCTTCCTGCATTAATACTCCTCCCACACCCTCCTTGCTTGCATCGGTGCACACCACATAATCCTTATTAGGATCAGCTATACTCAGGATGGGCGCAATGGTGAGTAAGTGCTTCAATCGGTCAAAGCTCTGCTGACATTCTGATGTCCACATAAATATCTTCCCCTTTTTCTGCAATGAGGTGATAGGATAGGCTATCCTAGAAAAGCCTTCCACAAACCTCCGGTAATAGCCAGCTAACCCCATAAAAGATCTGATATCAGCAACATCTTTGGGTATGGGCCATTCCATAATAGTTTTTATTTTCTCGGGGTCTACTGCAATTCCTTCTTTAGTGATCACGTGGCCAAAATACTGGATTTCCTCCTTGAAGAAATCACATTTACTGAACTTAGCGTATAGCTGGTGTTCTCGAAGAGTTTGTAACACCATTCTCAGGTGTTCTTTGTGTTCCTCTTGAGAATGAGAATATATCAGAATATCATCGATAAATATCAGCACAAACTTGTCCAAAAATCGGTGGAACACGTTGTTCATCATACACATAAAGGTGGCAGGTGCATTGGTCAAACCGAAAGGTAGCACTACAAATTCGTAGTGCCCATAGCCTGTCCTGAAAGCGGTTTTAGCGACGTCCTCATCTTTAATCCTGATCTGATGATAACCAGATTGCAGATCGATCTTGGAAAATACTTTTTCCCCTTTCACTTGATCAAAGAGTTCATCTATCCTGGGTAAGGGATACTTGTTTTTGACCGTGAGCTTATTCAACTGTCGATAGTCTATACACATACGTAGGGTGCCATCTTTCTTTTTCACAAATAATACTGGAGCTCCCCATGGTGATACATTGGGACGTATGTACTGTTTATCCAACAGCTCTTGTAGTTGCATCTTCAACTCTGTTAACTCTGGTACGCTCATTCGGTATGGTGCCCGTGATACTGGTGCTGCTCCCGGTATTAACTCATAGTAAAGTCTATGTCCCTCTTTGGGGGCAGCCCTGGTACCTCTTCAGGAAAAACATCTACAAATTCCTGCACCACCAGGATATTGCCTAGTGCAGACATCTTATCTTTCTGGTTTGCATAACCAACTTGAATGGCGTAGATCTGACATTTCCTTCTAAGGCACTTAGCTAACTGAGAAGCAGTAATAGGCCGAATCTGGACAGGGTGTTTAATCCCTTGCAATTCTTGTTGCTGCCCCAAATCATCCTTGTAATAAATGGTTTTGGTTTTGCAGTTTACTAAGGACCAATGCTTTTCCAACCAATCCATACCAATCAGGATGTCATAAGATCCTAATGGGAGTACATTCAGGTCTGCTGTTATTGACTGTCCAGCTATGCTTAAGGAACGGTTATTAATTTTAGTTAGAACTCGTCTCTTTGCTCCCGTAGCCAACTGTACCAACCATGGATTTTTGAACCTTTTCGATGATAGCTTACAATGTTCCACTACTTTTGGGCTAACATAGCTTAAAGTAGCTCCTGGATCAATAAGAACAGCTATAGAGAGGTTTGAAATCTTACCTTCAAATTCCACCATGGTCGGTTGATATTCAGCTTGCCGGTCCTCCAAGGCTGCGTTAATTCTTGGTACGTTGCATGCCACATCCCCAACGGTTGAGGCTTCGTGGATCTGCGATATTTGGTCGACTCCTTTACGCTGTGGGCAGTTTTTAACATAATGCGGTCCTCCACATCCCCAACACTGGACTGGAGGTCTGGTTCCTTCAATCTCTGATCTGGCAGGCAGTTCACTAACTCTGCTTTCACTTGGCTTGGCCCGGAAGGTACCCTTAGTTGTATTTCTGTTAAATTGTCCCTTTCTAGCACCCTTACCACTATTTCCATGACTTCCTTTGTTATTACCAGCAACTTTGTTGCTTTTTCTGTCATTCCATCTTTTGCTTGAAATATCTCCTTTTTGTTTGTTCTGCTGGTAACAAATTCTTGCCTTATGAATTGCCTCGTCCATGGTTCGGGGATTGTCAAACTCTATTCGTTCCCTTATATAGGCTAGTAGGCTGCTCACAAATCTCTGCACTTTGGCCTTTTCTTCTTTGATATATGGCACATAGCGAAGCAGGGAAGTGAAGCGGTTAATGAATTCATCCATGGACTGCTGTCCCAGTCGTAAATCATGGAATTCTCGTGCCTTCTCATCATAAAAACGCTCGGTTAAATATCTCTCCTTAAAGTATTTCTGGAACTTTTCCCAAGTGATGTTCTGTTCACTCACTCCTTTTACAATTTTAATTTCTTCCCACCACAAGGTTGCTTTACCCTGTAGCTGGAAAATGGCCAGCCGCGCCTTCAGATTTTGGTCATATTCATACAATTGGAAATACTTGTTAATGTTAATTAACCAAGCCTCTGCTGCTTCTTCCTGCTCTCCATCGAAAAGTGGAGGTTTGATTTTCCGGAATTCTCCTTGTAATTCCATTTTCTGTCTCTTTGAGGTCTGCTATTCCAGTACATTGTCAGAATGGTCTTCCTTCTCCTCTGAAATTTCAGGTGCGTAATCCCGTTCTTCAGTTCCCCTTTGCTGTTCTGCACTGGGATTGGCTAATGGTGGCTTTTGTTTGTCTGACAGACTCTTTAATATTCTTTCCTGCTCCACTGTTGATCGCGCGTTGTCTTCTCGCAGATGCACCATCTCACTTTTCAGCTCTTGAACAATCTGCAATATTGCCAGATTGGTACTGCGTGTCTCAGCACCAAGCTGTATCCACAGCTCTGGATTTTCCTGAGGGACGCCCTGCATTTCCTCCATCTTACTTGTTGACTGCTAGCAGATTGTTGTTTCTGTATTGATTTCCTAATTGATAGACAAGAAATCAATTTAGTTGCATTTATTACTTCTTCTTATATGCTATTTTTTTTTTTTTTTTACAGCTGGGCTTCACTGCTCCAGAGGCCACAGTTTTGAAACCTCGGCTCTGATACCACATTGTCACGACCTTTTTAACATAATATGCATAACAGTAACATTATAATTTTTTTTTTTTAATGATAATGGTGGTCAACTCATGAACCCACCCCTACGATAAGAAACCAACCTAAGTATTTAACCAGGTCTAAGCGCTTGTATACACATACATAACCTTTATTATGTGTCTACCCCACTGAACTTGTGTTATCACCTGCACATAAACACATGGACATAATTCTTATGGTTAACATTAGTCGTTTACCCAACCCGCTTAATTCGATTAAACGCCAGATGGTGAACGGATATTAAGCCAGCTCATTCCCTCCATATCCAAGTGGCATGATTTCACGTGAAACCATGTGGTTGACCCACTGTGGTTTCCGTGCCAGGTTTTTCCCGCTCTGATGGACGATGGAGATCTCTCTGACCCATTGTGTGGCTTAGATCAGCTTACGGGTTTGGCCACCAATACTTAAGATGCCGGGTTCTTCGGATCAGCTCATTTGTTCACTACCGGCTCAGCCGAGCGTTTCCTCAGCTTGTCAACTGCCTCTGCACTACCCTTCTGTTCAAGTATTAACCTCTCCGCGTTTTCACACCTGGTATTTATTTACAATCATGTATTGCGTACTCCTTGAAGCCATTTGATTTTTCGACTGTTCTAGTTTGTTTATCGTAAGTTCTCAATGTGCAGGTGGGTCGACTGTTCGCAGTCTCCTACTGCTTACAAGGGTTTTGCCGTCTTCAAGCTTCACAGGTATGCTCATTTCGCTCTTATAGTTTGTCTTAGAAAGTGAGGTTTATTTGAGAAGGTAAGGCATCATTCTCTGGTCTGAGGCGTGGCTCATGAAATTTTTACTTACATGTCTCAGGTCTGGTTATTATTTCTTCGAACCCTTGTTACATTCGCAGGCGGCCTCCTCTTGTCGGGACCTGTACTGCGTTAACTGATAGGGTTTAGCTAGTGTTTATTTATGGCTTCCATGCCGTCCATTTAATGTATATTTAATAATGACTCTGGTCTCCAGTTATGGTGTGAAAGTGTCGAAGCTTGTATGTATACTTTAAAAGCTCTCTCAGAGCTATCTACAGTTCCTTAAGCGGCAATGCTTCAATACGGTTGTATTGTTTTGTTTGGTTCTATACACTCTTTAATATCTGACAGGACTCCTTATAAAATTATGTTATCAGTTCGCTTTTTGTTTAAATGAATACACTGCTCTTTGTTCACAGATTTTGTCCATATATTTGATGGCCGGTTCTGTCTTGTACCGCCAGTTGCTGTGAAATAATTTACCATTCCATTGTTATCGTTCTTCCTTCGCTTAACTGTGCAATGCTACCCTAAAGGGTTTATGAGACAGTCATGCTTTTCTTACGGCAATAGCTCATATCTTATAGGTTTGGTTTTGCATGTATTTGTTTTCGTTTGAAATCTTTATACGTTTCATATTGCTTAATGCGGCTTTAAGGGAAGTCTTGCATTCAATATCTGAATGTATTGACAACCCTCTTCCGCGTACACAGTTATTATCATAACCGGTATTTGTCGGGGTCTGTTATATATACATATATTGTTTAGCTTCATGTTTCTGTTAACGTTAGCCTCATCTTCGTAATCTGGGAATTTCTTCCTATAAGCTTAACTTACAGGGTGAAATGCTAACTGTTTTCCGTCAGTCTTGGTTACCTATGAGGCAAATCTTCGACAGCGACTTGAAGTTGTATCTATGCTTACGCTGTGCTAATCTTCTTGTCAATCTTTTGTTTACAGCATTATTTCATTTATTATTTGCTAGGTTCATACGGCACTAGCTTCCGCATATTATTTCTTAAGTTTGCTTAGCATCAATATATAACAGTTCCGCTTAGGTTTACACAGTATTGTTATTTACGCATTAATGCTTGTCTATACAGCAATAATATTTATGCCGTATCCCTTTGATTTACATAGTGTTGTTGATTACGATATATCTCCGTGACTTATACAACATTATTAGTTTTGCTATATCTCTGTGGTTATACAACATTATTGTTATATTTAAGCGCGGGTTCCGCGCTGGTTCTTGACTGGTCTGATTAGGGTCTGGTAGCTGTCAAGCTTTGCCAGCATGCTTAACTCAGCACCATTCCTTAACCAAGGGTTCTGTTTAGATTCTTTCCTTCTTATTATTTGATTAACTACTGCGGTCTCTCATACTGCCCAAACCGCCCTTAGGGTTTGACTCTGTTATGAGCATTTATCTCTAAACAACCCAGTTTATTACTGCAGCTAAAAAGATGACCACATTTGTAAACATTAACCTACAGATGTCTCTGAAACTGTATGCATTGTTCTTTTGTAACAACTACCATTAACTATTGAAAAGAAACACAGATACCCGAACTTGGTCTATACACCCTCAGTACGTGCTCTTTATTCTATAGTTTTGTTAGAAAATGCATACCTGGATAGCCTGCTACCGGTGTTCCTACTTCCAGAGGTCACCTGCATTTAATTTGCTCTTATCCTCCCAACCTTGAGATCTAGTTCACGTTGGATTCTTCCCCCGAGCCGTCTTGCAGGCCTGCAGCCCTCAACAAGACTCCTGCACTACTGTGCTAGGTTATCTAGTCACTACCAGACTTAACCTCTTTTCTCCCCCTGCTCTCCCATGGAATTCCTCCCTCCCTGTTCATCAACAGCCCATAGGTTTTCCTCCCAGGACTTTTCCTTGGGTGAGAAGCAGTTACTTCAGTTTCATAACTGATTTTATTTTCTTTTAATAGAAAATCCTCCTCTAGGAGGCTGCCAGCATTTCATGAATATACACATGTAAAAATAATCTAATATATCCATTCTCATAATTAAATAATATCATTTAGTGATAACAAGTCACCACTCATACAATTTCTTACCACAGTAAATGTTCCAGAATTACAAGTTACCGGGGTCATTACAAGTCAGATGGCTGGAAACAGCAAGGGAGGTCGCAGCAATGGAAGTAAGGGAGCTGGTAAAGGGTTAAATAGTAGATCTGTAGCAAGAGGTGCATCCCGAGCAAGGCCAGGAAGTGAATCTAGAATAAGTGAACAGCCTGTTAGGCTAGAAAGTGAACGGGTGACCAGACCTCCAATGCAATGTTGGGGCTGTGGAGGACCTCACTATGTCAAAAATTGCCCGCGGCAAAAGGGACAGAGCAGATATCCCAGATTCATGAGGCGTCAACCATTGGGGATGTGGCACATAGTATACCCAGAATTAATGCAGCTTTGGAGGATCGCCAAGTAGAGTACCATCCATCTATGGTTGAATTTGAAGGTAACATTTCGAACCTTTCTTTCGCTGTTCTTATTGATCCAGGAGCTACTTTAAGTTATGTTAGCCCAAAGATAGTAGAACAGTGTAAATTACAATCTGAGAAATTCAAAAATCCGTGGCTGGTTCAATTAGCTATGGGAGCCAAGAGGCGAGTCTTGGCCAAAATAAATAAATGCCCTTTAACCATAACAGGGCAGCCAATAGTGGCAGACCTGAACATATTGCCGTTGGGTTCATATGACGTCCTGATTGGGATGGGTTTGCTAGAAAAACACTGGTCATTAGTAAATTGCACGATGAAAACTATCTATTATAAGGACGACCATGGAGAGCAGCAGGAGCTACAAGGAATCAAACATCCTGTACAGATTCGACCCATTACAGCATCTCAGTTAGCCAAATGAATCAAGAAGAAGTGTCAAATTTATGCTATTCAGGTGGGTTACACAAATCAGAAGGATAAAACAGCTATGTTGAGCAACATTCCGGTAGTACAGGAGTTTGTAGATGTATTTCCTGAGGAAGTACCCAGAATGCCACTTAAAAGAGATGTGGACTTTACCATTGAACTGATTCCGGGAGCGGCACCCGTGTCACGGGCGCCTTACCGAATGAGCGTACCAGAGCTAACAGAATTAAAAATGCAACTGCAGGAGTTGTTAGACAAGAATTACATCTGTCCTAGCGTATCACCCTGGGGAGCCCCAGTGTTATTTGTCAAAAAGAAAGATGGAACTTTCCGGATGTGCATTGATTATCGTCAGCTGAATAAGCTCACGATCAAAAATAAGTATCCCTTACCTCGGATCGATGAACTTTTTGATCAAGTGAAGGGAGCAACAGTATTCTCTAAGATCGATTTTCGATCTGGTTATCATCAGATCAGAATTAAGGAGGAGGATATCGCAAAAACAGCTTTTAGAACGCGGTATGAGCATTACGAGTTCGTGGTGCTACCTTTTGGTTTGACCAATGCACCTACTACATTCATGTGTTTGATGAACAACGTGTTTCAAAAGTTCTTAGATAAGTTTGTGTTAATCTTCTTAGACGACATTCTGATTTACTCCCGATCAAGAAAGGAGCATGAAGAACATCTTAGAGTGGTGTTGCAAACTTTGCGGGAACATCAGTTATATGCAAAGTTTAGTAAGTGTGATTTTTTCAAGGAGGAAATACAATATTTGGGTCATGTGATCTCAAAGGAAGGAATTGCAGTGGACCCTGAAAAAATCAGAACTATAATGGAGTGGCCTATACCAAAGGACGTGGCAGATATCAAATCCTTCATGGGGCCAGCAGATTATTATAGAAGGTTTGTGGAGGGCTTTTCAAGGGTAGCATACCCTATTACTTCCTTACAAAAGAAGGGGAAGGTATTTAAGTGGACTTCAGAATGTCAGCGAAGTTTTGAATAGCTCAAACATTTACTCACCACTGCACCTATCTTGAGTATAGCTGATCCTAATAATGATTACGTGGTCTGTACTGATGCAAGCAAAGAAGGTGTGGGGGGAGTGTTAATGCAAGAAGGAAGAGTGATTTCTTATGAATCACGGAAATTGAAGGAACATGAACAGAAATACTCTGCTTACGACTTGGAATTGGCAGCTGTTATCCATGCGCTGAAAATGTGGAGACATTATCTGTTAGGAAGAAAATTTCTGTTGTTGACAGACCATCATAGTTTGATGAACTATTTCAGTCAACCCACCTTGAACATGAGACAAGCTCGATGGGCAGATTTCTTAAGTGGGTTCGATTTTGAAATTAAGCATTTTGAAGGGAAAGGAGAATCGAGTGGCTGATGCGTTGAGCCGAAAGGTGCAATGTGTGTGCAGACTTTTAGTCAGTAAATGGCAGAGTACCTTACTTGAAAAGATAAAAGCAGCAGCTGATCAAGATGCGGTATATCAGCAAATTAAACAGCAAATACAACAGCTTTCTGATAAGGAAATACAATAAGGATACGAGTTAGATGATGCCGGAGTGCTGTATTTTCATAAAAGGTTGTATGTGCCCAATGAAAATGATCTTTGAAAATTGATTCTGGATGAATTCCATACCAGCCATTACACCGGACATCTAGGGTACCAGAAAATGGTTGTCGCACTTCGGAAGGAATATTATTGGCCAAGAATGAAGAACGACGTAGCTGAATATCTAGCGCGGTGTCTAGAATGCCAGCAGATTAAAACATAACATATGCATCCAGCAGGGTTGCTACAACCCTTACCCATTCTGGAATGGAAATGGGAGATCATTTCCATGGACTTTATAACCGGGTTTCCTCGAACAAAGAAAAATAATGATTCCATTATGGTATTAGTGGATAAATTAAGTAAGGCAACACACTTCATACCGGTTCAATCCACGTATAAAGCTGTGCAAATTGCTCATATCTTCATGCAAAATGTGTTTAAGTTGCATGGACTTTCGAAGGTAATAATCTCGGATCGTGATGTTAAGTTCACATCAGCCTTTTGGAGGACATTGTTTGCAGAACTGGGGACACAGCTGAACTTTCGCACAGCCTATCACCCCCAGACCGATGGGCAAATGGAGCGGGTAAACCAGGTGGTGGAGGACATGCTGAGGGCATGTGTTATGATGCGGCCAACCCAGTGGGAGGAATATCTCCATTTGGTTGAATTTGCGTATAATAATGGGTATCATTCGTCAACACAGTTGAGTCCCTTTGAGGTTCTGTATGGGCGAAATTTCTGCACACCCTCAAGTTGGGGTGGACCTGAAGATAGATTAAGGTTGGGCCTGGATATGCTCAAAGAGATGGAAGACATGGTGAAGAAGGTGCATAATAATTTAAAGGCTGCTTAGGACAGACAAAAAAGTTTTGCCGACCGAAAGAGAAGGTTCAAGGAATTCCAGGTCGGAGACCATGTTTTCGTAAGAATTCAAACCAGAAGAAGTGCCTTGCAGTGGAGTGGGTGTGCCAAGCTGGCACCACGCTATTTTGGACCTTTCCAAATTTTGGCAAGAGTGGGGCCAGTAGCTTATCAGCTTGCTCTACCAAGCCATATTAGGATTCACAATGTTTTTCATGTTTCCGTATTAAAACAATACGTCTACGATCCTAAACATGTGATCCAATGGCAGGAAATTCGGGTAAGAATTAAATTTGGTCGTTATGAATAAATTCTATTCTTAAACAGTGAATAACTAAATCTGTTGCTTCTGCAGGTCGAGCCGGAAGGCGAGGTTCTGGTCGAACCACTGACCATTCTCGACCGGAGAGAAGTGCAGCTGCGGAAACGGGCTATTATCCAAGCTAAGGTGCAGTGGCAGCATTACGGACCTGAAGAGGCCACTTGGGAGGATGAGGAACTCCTTAAAAAGGCTTACCCGCATTTTTTTAAGAGAAACGAACATCGGGACGATGTCCAATCTCAGGAGGGGGAGATGTAATGCCCCGGTAGAATGTAAATGTGGATTTTACTATGGTAAAAAGACAATATAGTAGTAGTGTTGTTTATGTTTAAAAGAAACAAAAACTGTGATAACTACATTATTAAATAAATGGAATGTTTTCTTGAAATTCTGGCAGCCTCTGGGAGGTGTATTTCAAAGAAAGGAAATCAGTTGTCATAACTGATTTGAACTGCCCTCCCAAACAGGAAAAGTCCTGGGGGTAAGGAGGAAGTTCTGTGCTATTGGGACAGACAGAAGGGATTCTTTTCCAGAGGAAGAAAAGAGGAAAAGAGAAGATACTGAGGAAAAATTGGTTAAGTCTGGTAGGGACCAGATAACCAGGCACTAGGTGCCCAGATCTTGTTGAGGGCTTGAGGCCTGCAAGATAGCTCGGGGGAGAGAATTCCGTCAGAAGATGGATCTCATGGCTGGGTGGACGAGCAGACTCGAAGCGCAGGTGACTTGCTTGAGTATCTAATTGTGATTCTGACAGAACGGGTATGGTTCCTAATCTCGGAATCCTTTTGCATAAAACAAGACTTATAGATGATTACAGAAGTAAATCAGATCTGTCATAGTTTCTTAGTACTGTTACAACGTACTTAGAAGTAAATCAGATCTGTCATAGTTTCTTAGTACTGTTACAATGTACTTGGAACCGCATAAGTATGGTCAAGGAATAGGCTATTCGCTGATAGACCTGGCTTAGAAACTAATTGGTGGTTAGTAAACATACAGAGGGTTGGGTTATGGAAATGCCTGGGTAGCGTATGCAATACCAAAGATAATTCATTCTCTGTCTAAGTCATTTATTATATGCCTGTCACGGGTGCAGAGTAGTTTATTATATGTTTGTTATGGGTGCAGAGTAGTCTGGCACGAAACAGGCATAGGTAACCGAGGCAGTATGTGCTCGAGAAAGCTATATCAAAATAAACATAAACTGAAATACCCGAAACGTAACTATTGTTACATATTATAAGCTATGAATTACGAGTCCAGAATACTCAGATCCCGGCAAAGGGACACGGCTGTAGCCGGAATGCATCTATTGAAACAAACAGAAAACGAACATGCCAATATATATATATATATATGTAAACCTGGTAGATGCAATACGAAACCATCACTCAGATAAGCAGAGGAATATCTTACGGCTACATGGGACTCTGTCCCTGAATATAAACTATGTGACTTATCCACATCTTCGCAATAAAAGAACAGAGAAACTAGTTAAAGAGGAACGAAGTAAAGTGGATAAACCCTCATGCTATGTACAAATCCTTCTGTTTTCGATTAGAAAACCCTCATACTTAATCAAAAGAAAACAGAACGGAGGAATCATCGTTTATCTATACTGAGAGCATGTATATCAAAGAAATAACAAACCTCGACTAGCATGCATAAATTAGAAACTGTTCTATATAGGTCGACAATGTAGATACATAAACTGAAATACGCATTTTAGCAGCGTTAAGATATAGAGCGTTTCTATACACAGAACAATATAATGGCATTGACATTTAACTTCGAAGACAAAATGAATATCCATTAGACGAATGCCATGAGATATATTTCAAAGAAAGCTTATGTCGTCGGTGGGCTTGAACATAAGGCCAAGTTCTGCATATGCCGTCAAGTGAAGAGAAAAACAATATAGCAGTGTACTGTTGATAGGAAAATAGTATGCGTATACAGAAAATAAGGGTAGTATTTAACAAAGGACCTGTTCCGCCAACTCCCAAATAAAGCTTACGGCCAGGCCAAAGCTGGGAGATTACAAAAAAAAAATGATTAGACCCAAGATTCGGTAGCGTAAAAGGAAACCACGTTAATCCATGAAGGAACAAGAAAAACGAAAGATGGGTTCCGTATGGAACGAATTCCCCAGATAAATCTCTAAACTGACCGGTCATAGCTCATAAGCAACCACGAGGGTTCTCTTGGAAAATACCTCTTGAACTCAAACATGGGACCAGCAAACCCTCGGGGTCTGAAAATAAAACATAGAGCATCACTCAGAAAAAACGAAAGGTTCTGAGCTAGTTTAAAGAAAAGGACAGGTAAACGTTATCGAGACCAACCTGGATCCATCGGAATGAAATACTGTCGAGATCATCACCTCGTTTCCATAAACTGGTATGCAACTCCACCTGTGCTTGCCCAACAGCAGAAGGGCACACATTAATCAATCATAACATTACAGTGGAATAACAAGAAGGTTATGGAATAATCACAGAGCGTAAGTCACCTGAGAGGAGGTGGAGCTAGCCCCTTCTCGGCCTATGAAGCAGTTGCAGGTCCTAAACTGTAAGTCTGTAAAAACTGAACCAGAGTCTCGGCAGAGCACTGAACCGACAATACAATGCGAACAAATGAACCCCAACCTTGGCTCACGAGGTTTAAGTAGTGACTCGAGACCCTGGAAGGTATTTCCACCGTTCGATCGCCAAATGAGCTCCTGACCATTCAGATGAAGCGGGGAGAAGAGGCGGGAAGGTCGAGGATCCCAAGACCAAGGTGTCACATGGCCATGTGTACTGGCCATGCCACCTGGCCAGCTGTAAGCTGATACAACCAATGTGGTAGGTGCGTTGAGTTTGCCAAAGTCTACAGCCAGACCTCCAAACCCCGCACCCGTTAATGCTCCGTATGTTGGGGAGGGTTTAGGGGTTAGGCCAAGAGTCAACATATATGTTACACCAAAACAAGTTAACTCTTATACCATATTGCAAACATCACAACCAATGCCAACCAATGAGCTAATAATTGTATTATGGTGAACCTTGCATAGAATAGTGAATGACCAAATAACCATTAGATGAAGCTCGGAAGCATATATGTGGTGGTAACGTATGAGGTAACAGCTCATGCGTATAGTATGGGTCTTAATAATTAGACTATAGAATTTTTTTTTTACTATGTATATTTATGTGTAGGGGATTGTGACAAAAGTCTATTAAATTTTACTAAAATGTGGTCTACTTAATGCATTCAATCTATTAAAATCTATTGCAATGCATTCAAACCTATTGCAATCTATTCAAATTCATTGAAATAAATTCAATCTATGCAATCTATTGACTCATTCAAATCTACAACATGCATTTAAATCTATCAAATGCATTTAAAATCTATTTAATCCATTGATTTCAATATATTTAATGCATTCAATCTATTGCAATTTATTCTAATGCATTCAAATCTATTGCAATTCATTGGAATCTATTGCAATGCATTCAGTCTATTGAATCCATTCAATCTATTGAATGCATTGCAATCTACTGAAATGCATTCAATCCATTGAATGTATTTCAACATATTAAATGCATTCAAAATCTATCAAATGCCTTTAAAATCTATCGAGTGCATTGATTGGAATCTACTTTATGCAATCTTTTGAATCCATTCAATATATTAAGATATATTGAACTCATTCAATCTATTGTAATATGTTGAATGCATTGAATCTATTGAAATTTGTTGCAATGCATTCAATCTAAATCTATTGAAACAAGTAAAATCTAATATCTATTGAATGCATTAAAATCTATAGAATCTACTAACATTAATTAAATATATTCAATAAACTTAAGTTAAATCTATTCAATAAATTTACATTAACTGCATTTAAATTAATTAATTTCAAGCATGAACAATCTAATATCCATCTAAACATAACTTTAACATTCTATTCTCTTTTGATAAATTGTTTCTTAGATATTTTTTCTTTTATTATTACTGTTTTATGTTTTCTTTTCAGTATCAATATTTCCTTTTATTTTCTTACATTTATAATTAATCAAACCCTCCATTATAAAACTCATTTTAAATATCAATCATTATAACTAAACAAACTCTTCTCAATCTCTTCAATAAATTTAAATTATTTTAATTTAAGTTAATTAATTTGACTCATTTAATTTATTATACCATTATATTAATTCCATAATATATCATTATTATATTATTATTTAATTAACCGATAATAATTATTTTGAATTCAACTCATTAACTTGCTGGGAAGGTGAATCATTATAAATATGATTATCACGAAATAAATCAATTTCAATAGGAAATTTTGTTATGGGAGGGTCAACCATGCTCTGTCAATATGTTTTAATTACATTACTCGCCGAATTTAACAATAGTATGAACTCAACTATATGACGGTGTATTAATATACATAAACTCAAGCTTGGAAGACATATTGAGCAATGCTCAAGCACATCACACGTCATTAAAAAATAGAGGGAATACATCCAAAAAGAACACACCAATAAAGAGCAGTAAGAATGGCGATAGCGTTTAATTTGATCTTTTCATTTTTACATAGATTTTCCACAGATGCCAAAATTTTAAATGATTCTGTTTCCTCTGAAAATTTGACTCATAACTCTTATCTAAATAATTTTGATAATTGATTAAATTTAATAAATCTAATCTAATAAATTATAAATTTAACTCAACTTTTATTTAATTAATTAAATTTAAGGAATCAAATCTAATAAATTATAATTTTAAGTATTTATAATTATCAAATTTTATGTCTTTATAATTTTACGTTTTTATAATCTAAAAATGCAACTTATTAAACCGATGTAAAAAGTCATTTTGGAACAACTCTATTAGCTCAGTCCAAATGTTACTCGTTATCAATCAATTTCAATATGACATTATGTTTTTCCGCGTCAAGAATACAATTTCAATACCTTATATTCTACTCTACGCTACTCTACATTATGTTCCATAGATCATTGCATTAAAAAAATATTCGATGGATATAAATATGATTTAAGTGATATATTTTATACGTATACCGAGGAGGTTGGGATGCAAAGGTTGTGCAATTACTCAAAATAATATAAATAATAAATATTATCTATTTCTGTGTTTCTAACTCTATTTTCATTTTCATGTACCATTAGTGTTTTATAATAAATCCATGTAACATTTTAATGAACTGTAATTAATAGTCCTTGCAAAGAATGAAATTTGTTTTAGGGAGAAGGAGAGAGCCGCAATTATACTATCCTTGAACTACTATTGAACAAACGCTTTCTAGAGGCTTGTGAAATCTATAGTCAACTAAAAAGCATATTCAAAACCACAAGGTTTGTTTCTGTTTCCTCAACTTTCAATGTGCTAAAAAGGAAATAAAGAAAACATAAATTCCTGTGAAAATGCTCAAATGGCGTTCATAATCCATGTTTTGGGTTTTCTCGCAACATTTCCCAAACTCAAGAATCGAATAATTGATGTCCAAAGTGACATTGTCTCTATGGCGCAAAGTGCACAAAATCAAAGATATTAAAATGCATGAACAAATGAAATCTCCATTTCTCAAAAATTAGCATAGAGAACAAAATCTCTGAATAGAAAAGTGAAGTATCAATGATGTATGTCTTGGAAATGGAAAAGAAGAGATAGACGATAACATGGGATCAGGTGCATTTTATACGTAAAGAATGATATGGCCTTTAGTCTACATGCAACCATTATATTTTTTTTTGGCTTAAGCAGGAAAAAGATTTGTTCTTTGTATAAGTCACTTTCTATAGGAAAATAATATGAATTTCGTATAATGTGCATTTTACAACAGCCGAGCAAAAAATCTAGGACTATGCTATTGAATTTGAGTATAGAGTTTTCAGACTTAAATTTTTTATCCCTAACCTCTGGGTTTTTATAGAAAAAGAATAGATCAATGGTACTCTCATTCAACAATTTTTAAATAAATAACACAACAACCTTTTATAAATGTTGGGGTGGCTGCCCAGCTAACAATGATGTCCACTTCGCTCGTGAGCACATTGACCATATCTTTTTCAGTTCCAAGATTTTGTATCATCATATTACCAGCGATAGCGACGAGTTTTTTCAACATGAACTCTTAGAATTCATCACCATGAATTTCAAGCAACCCTCTGAATAAATGGATGTTTATAATCTTTCACAAATTATTTGAAAATGTTCTGAGCCTCCTATAAGTCTATAGTTTACAGACAAGTTTCCGAGATTATCATGATTGGTGGAAAATAGCTTTGTAAAGAAGGATATGTGCAGCTCGTTATAGGCATCCATGAATAAATCAGATCCATGTTTTAATAAAGGTAGTGAAGTAGTAGAATTACATTTTTAACAGTGGAAAGCATTTAATATCTATATCCCACAGCACTACAGTGCTAGTTTAAACTCAAATAACGAAAAATATTGCATATCACTCCAGCGAAAAATGTTGAACCAAGATATAATAGCCTCCATCAAGTACCTTGTCGCTGCAATTGTGACTGTAAATCAATGGGAAGAGCTTCAACTGTCATTCCCAATTTCCTCCACATGGCTCTAATATTCTTTATTTTTTTTGGGTGGACACTTGTTGATCATTTACCTCAAATTCAAAACACATAGATTACAAAATAGGTTGATTATGTTAGATTTCCATACTTATTTTATCTGAGATTCATCTGAGATTGAAGATCTATTTTGGTTTGGAAGTTTACTAAACCTACAAATTTTTGTGTAATGAAAAATCTAATATAAAATCAAAACAAAACTTTCACCTTGATTCTATTACCGGTTTGCTTTTCACACCCCCTCAATTGAAAAACAATCACTCTAGAATCCACCTTGAACCATTAAAGAAATAAGGATAATAATTTCAAAATTTACTAAACCTACAGTTTTTGATATAACAGAAAACCTAACCGATCATTCACTGAAAATCCAAAAATAAAGATTTAAAAACAAAATGGAATAACAGAAAATAACATAAAACTAATTGTTTTTTGGCCACCCGTTGATCATTCATCTGAGGTCCAAAACATAGAGGTTAACAAAGAAAATATAAAATATGAAATCAAAGACATACAGTTTAACCAACCAAATGGGATACACGGAAAACGTCGACGGCTTCGCAGGTGACATTAATGTCTAGCACTTGAGAGGCAACACAAACGAAAAGAATTGTAACATAAAAAAATTAATGCATAACATACGGCTTCTGGAGAGAACACCCTCTGTGTCAATACAACGCTCCCTCCGTGACGATTGGTAAACAACGGTAGTGTGGAAAGAAACACAATCGTTTCAAATATATTTGCGAATGCCACGTTAACTTACCAACACAGATCCGACCACTTTTCGAAAAGGAGTTGTCTATAATGCGACTTTTTGGAGATTCTGGAAATGAGGTTAAATCTTGATTTTTAGCAGTTAAAATGGTTTTTTAAATGCATATTTGGATTCAGCACCCTGCAAAACCCTGGGAGCCATTGATTGTGCAGAAACTAGCTATCAAACTTGGGATTCCAATGAATTGCTGCCGGATTTTGACCCGAAAAATCCGCCAAAAAGACTTTCAAAAAGTCGCGTTATAGAATACTGCTTTCGGAAATAATATTTCACTCTTTCGACTCCCACTAATCGCAGGTCGTTCATTCAATGCAAAATTAATGGCCAATCGTGGCGATTAAAAAATAAAACAAAAAATTCCATAATCCCACTTGCGCCGGGAGTTGAAATGTATATGTCTTTTACATAGTAAAAGTATGAACGGAATCAATAATTGAATGCAACTTTAGTAAAATTACGAACGGAATAAATAATTAAATTCAATTTTATCCATGTTTATTCATCTAATTATAGTGGAGGTAAGAAAATATTTTATGATTCAAGTAACAAAGTAGACAATATTTTATATTATTATAAAATGATGAGAATAATGAAGAATGAAGGATAATTTCAGTATTAAAATTAAAAAATAACGAAAAAACAATGATAAGGGGTATTGTATAATTTAAATAAAAGTAATTAAAAGGAACATATTTCAAATTAAATGGTTTTGTTGATAAGAATTTTATATATATAGTTTAGATCAATTTTATTTTTGGATTTATCAAAATCAAAAGAGCTTTGAGATTTTTTTTTGTTTTTTGTTTTTATTTATTTATTATTACGTTTTATTAGAAATTAAGATGAATCTAGACTAATTTTAATTCAATATCTATCAAACTTCAATATGAATCAAATGTTTAAATATGTAAACTTTTTTTTATTACAAAATTTGAAGAAATCTTTACATTTGTATATAGAGATGTTCTATTATTTTTCTTCTCTTAATTATATTAAAATTTACAAATGTCTGTCTACATGTGATATACGCCGAAGTTATTTTTTCAACCATTATGGATCACAGAAACCTCAATTCAACTATATTAAAATTCTCATAATACATAAATTTGTATATATGACATATTTTATAATTTTTTATAATTTAATTATTATATACACATACAGAAACACATATGTAAGTTATGTTTAGCTGGGGGAGTTGTGATGAATAGTTGTTATCATCCATAGCTAGGTTCAATCGGGGGTTGGGACAAATAGTTGTTATCCTTCCTACCTAGGTTCAATCCTTGTCAGTTGACATGTTGATACTCTATAATCCTTGTAAGTGGACATGTTGATGCTCTAGAAAATAGTAACTTATGCTTTTAAGTGACTATTAAAAATTATCTACCAAACATAATTTTCATACAAAATTGGGTTGTACTATAATAATGGAATATATAAAAGAGAAATTAGACAAGTAAGTTTTAAAAGTGTGAATTTTGTATAAGAATCCTCTCGTTAATTTCTAAAAGTTTAAATTATACTATAAATTTAGTAAACACAATATTAATTTAATGCTTTGATAAGATGTTAAGCTTCTAGTTGGTTTTCCTCCTAAACAAACCAAAAAATTCACAATTTTACCATCCAAAAAAACCACTAACCTAGTCAAATTTTACTTGGTGTCATTGACTTATGCAGAATAAAACTCAAGAAATTCACAATTTTACCATCCCAAAGAACCACTAACCTAGTCAATTTTACTTGGTGCCATGGACTTGTGCTGAATAAGGCCCAACATAATAGGAACACAATATATGTCCATGAATATAATCATCCCAACCACGTAAAAAAATAATAGTTGAAATGGTGGAGCCCAACCTTCGTACTAGCTTCAACACTTTCCAAAAGCGAAACAATGTCGTAGCATGACATCCCTAGTCAGTCGAAGCTTGACACATACAACTCCCAAACCTTTCGCAATGCCACATGAACCCTCATCACCCACGGAGTTCCAAAACCTGTAGCCAATTAACTTTTCCTTTTCTATCCATTTGGTAGACTAGACATCCATCTTATTAATAGTTCTGGGTGATGATTTTGTGTTGATTACTTAACACAGCGTAAATTTATTGTAAATATTAAGGGTTTTTTTAGGTTTTGTTATATATTTAAATATAGAGATATAGATATAATGGTTATATGGGTATACGAATTATTTATTTTAACATTCTATATTAAAATGGATTATTATTTATATTTTATTTATTTGGTAATTTATTTTGTTTTTATTTAATACGTTTTATTAATTATATATTTTAAAAATGGCATCGTTACATTATAAACTAAAATATTATTATTTTATTTTTTGATATTAATATGAGAGTTGTATATATGCGATTTTTTTTGGAGATTCCGATTGAGGTTAAATCTTGATTTGTTGTAATTAAAATGGTTTTTTAACTGCATATTTGGATTCAGCACCCTGAAAAACCCCTCAGACGCTTTGATTATGCAAAAACTAGCTATCAAACTTGCGATTCGAATAAATTGCTGCCGGATTTTGACCGTAAAAACCCACCAGAAAAACTTCCAAAAAATCATATTATAAACAACTAATTAATAATATTATAAACAACTGATTAATAATGTGAATCACATGTTTAATTTGTTTCTTAAATAATTATATGTCTAATCTAAACTATCAAAACCATTTGAAGAGCACACTAATCTAGGCCACATCACATAATATAGCTGGACATTTTTCAACTTCCATTACCCAAAAACCCTTAAAAATTATTCTCCAACCGTTTCTTAATCATCGCTCACCTTCGTTGGCGTCATGACGTGAGTAGGATTACCTCCACTCTCTAATTCTCCTGGGCCGAAAGGGTTCTTGCTCTCGGCCATGTAACCATAAGTGTCGGTTGTAAAAAATCCCACATAAATTCACATCATTGGCCACCTTTAAAAAGTGATATGTCGACAAAGAAACCCCCTTCTGGAAAAACTATTTGACTTACCAGAACGGAAAAAGAAACCATTACGGGGAGGGAGCATAAGCCAGTTCCTTGCATCGGTTGAGCCATATCTCACCCCTGCCAAGCGATGACCACATCACCATCAAGAAACATGTTTTGCAGGTAAGGGCGTATCCCTGCACTTCTTGACCAAATGGATGATCCCATTTATAGAAGAAAACGTGTCAAAGTCTCCAACCTCTATCCTCGAACCTCGATCAGAAGCATGATTAGTATCACGGCAATCCCACAACCAGCCATGGAAATGTCCGTATTTTTTTATTATAGCTCACATTGTTTTTTATTTAAAAAATATTTTATTTTTAATTAAAAAACCACTTAAAAAATTACACAACTCTGTTATAAAATATGCCTCCAAAAAAAATAAGATTCACTGTAAAAATGAAAAAGAAATGTGCGACCATATCTTTAAAATATATTTTGCACTAATCAAAATGTATAGAATATTTTTTTATAAGCTGATGGCAGTTCCAATACATGTACTTTTTAAGTTTTTTATTGACTCAATATAATTTATTTTATTTTTTTTCTCCTGAAAAAAGATATAAATAATAATTTGAATTAATATTTTTTCATATATATTTATAATATTAAAAAAATTGGTTTTTTAAACATGTCATTAATTGAATAATGAAACTCGGGAATTATATGTTTATATATAAATAAATATATGTTTATATATAAATAAATGATGTTAACCAGTCTTCTCCAACCATGCCCAGAATAGCAATGGACTAATTTGATTTCCTTCTGATCAAGACTATGGGCCAGTTTGTATCCATGCACAAGATTGTTGAGCGCTTTCCAAACCCCTTACAGCAGTCACACAAAATACAACACAATCCCCAAATTTTATAAGCCTACAACAGCCAGGAATTAACATCATTTAATCATAATACCTATGCTAGAACCAAGTGCTTAACTCAAATGCGCTAAGGCCCTTAGGCCCTGGTTCATTGGAACTTTCCTTTATAAAAAAAAAAAAAAAACCGTTAATCCATTCTGCTTGACCCTTACTTGTGTTTTTGCTTTGCAATATGTTGACAGATAATATTATGTTATTACCTAAAAATAAAGTACTAATGTATAATTTATAATAGTTAACTTATGTCAAATTACAATGTTTTTTAACCCATGTAATGTTCAGCCAGAGCTATGTTGGGTTAGGTTGCTTTTGTTTTTGTTTCTCATAGTCAATTATGGTTGCCAATGTTTACGTTTGCTTGCGAGATTTAATTATCCTACCATTGGTCATGACCTTAGCATGGTTTAACATTAACATTATATTAATATTGAGAAATATGCAGTCACGCAATTTTATCTCTATAAACACTAAAAGCAGAGTCTAGAGTGTGCTAGTTGAGCTAGAAATTCTTTACTTGGGCTCTTTGATACTTGATGTTAAGGAAGGAAGTGGTATAATTTTTTCTTTAACACTTCTAAAAAAGATAGAGATGATGGGGGCATTATCACCTTTATTTTCATTCTATATTTTGTAGGTGAATCTTTTTGTTGTAGTGATGAAGTCTTATGTTAGAGACATTTTTCAGGATTTTTTAAGAGAAATTGCATTTTATTGTGAAGAATCGATATTTTCTAATTTCACTTAAACTAATTATGACTTTGGATCCTAGAACTTTTCTACTTTATTGTGATATTGAGGGATGGAGGGAGGTTGAGGCTTGAGCATATGATCTTTGATCTTGACTCTTTCTATTTCTTGAAACCTTTTTCACTTATTTCTCATCATTATTCTTAGGAATTGTATTCCAGTTAGAGAGGGACAAAGTATCTTTGATAATTGGACAATTTTTTGCAAAGTTCTCATACTCATGGTGAGTACTACATTTAATAAGAACTTGATCAGAGTTAAGAGATTGAAGGTGGCTAAACCGCTCCAATTGAGGATGGATTGGTTCACATAATCCCTTATCAAAATATATTACGAAACATATTATTTACCACTAAGAATATCAACCTTATGTTTTTCAAGTGTTATATAATGCGCCATATTGTATCCATATTTTTTGAATGTATCCTCAACCTAGAAGAAAATTGGGAGATGTGGTAGTTTAATTGAGACTAGAGCTAAATAGATTTTCATGTTCGCAATGAAATCAATGGTCGAATGGGTTAGGAACATTCCCTTGATCCCATCGAGTAAGGACCAATTTGTCGATATGATCCATAGCTTCTCTTCTTTCATGAATTATTAATTAAAAAAAAAAAGAACCTTTACTATAATAATACATTGTAATGCAGTCATGATCACCTCAATTCTTAGCAATCCATTCAAATATTAATTTTCTCTCCTTCAAGATACTTATATGGCAAAGTGCCACAAAAGAGCCTAAGTCGATCTTGGGAAGGACATCTATCATTTGTAGCATCTATTATTTTCAAAGATGGGTTGCCCGTAAAAGAAGGAATATCCACTATGAATGTCAAAGGAAAAATGCTAGAATCTATATTTAGGGACTATAATTTGTGAGATATGATACCCTTGAGTCCACTGTGAGGGACTGTGATCCATTGACTTCTATTGAGCCAAAATGATGATTTATCTCGTTGGATCTACAACAGAGCTCAATTATTTACAAGCATAATGGAATTAGTTGATGTGAGGTTGCATCAATTACAGAATCCTAGTCCCATCTTGAGAAAAAAAAACTTCTTTCTCTTCTCTTCTCCTCCAACGAAATTGGATCTTTGCTTCTTTCTCCTCTTCATCTTGAGTGAAATTGGAGATTTTTTATATTATTGATGAATGCTGTTACAATTTTATATGAACATAAAATAATAATATATAGGTTATAACATGTTCATATTTGCAAACTTATGTAGACCCTATTACATTTGTTTATGGTTATGTTGCAATGTAATGTTTACCCAAAGTTATATGCTTTTAATTTAGTTGATTTCATCTTGATTGTTTACGATTAATAATGATTTATTATGGTTAATCATAATATGACCATTGATAACTTACTTTTTATATTTAATTATTGTTTATTATCATTAACTACACTTAAACACGATTGACTATAATTGAACAATAATAACTAGAAAAAACTATAATAACCAAAATTTAATTACAATTCATTATAATGAAATATTTTTTTATAAAATTTAGCCATTAATCCCTTATTTAACCATATTTAATTTTATTATATAATAAGTGATAATATCAATAATGATAGACCATAAAATATAACTTCCATGGCCTACTTTACCTGAGCATTTGGTCTAGCAATAAGTCCTGTAATGGCTGGAGACCCTAGCGAGAAGAAGCGTGTGCCTAAAGAATTTTGTGCTTACTTACAACTGTATGTATGGCATTACCGTAAAGATAGTGTATATGTTTACTTTTACATGGAACCGAACATCGAATAACGTTGGAACTCCTAACTAGGTTTAGAAATATACCGATTACATTTACTAAAAGCTTGTTAAATAGCACGGAGATCGGGGAGGTGTATATGTTGTTCTAATTCGAGTCCCAACTTCAACGGTTCAAATAGGGTCAAAAACCTTGAAAAGAGTTCATAATTGTTCAGGAAAAGCCCTTTAGGGTACATATATATAAATCTGTCTCGATTCACGATTTGAATACATATGTTACCAAATCCATTTTATGAATACTCTGCTCGATAAATTATTTAATCTTCATGTTAGTAAATTTTCTTTATTGTCATATTTGTTAAAGTTGTCTAATATAGATGTCAGGAAACTATTTATATGATTTCTATAAAGTTATTTATCTGAATCTTGCTTAGAATTTCGCATGAAATTATCCGTAGATGTTTAAAATTCCACATTATCTTGCAGGAGTCGTCCCTTGGCTGAATGCCAGCAAAACCTCTGGATTTGGGTGTAACCAGTTGAATGAAATGATTTATCTTGAGGTTAAGTAACCATACGTTTTAATTCACCAGCCACGTCTCAACCCATATTATTAGTCCCTGCGTGGGACTATTGGCGATCGATTGATCACTCACAATTAATTAGTGACCAAAATTTTTTGTGTTTCCCAAATTTTATCCAAAGTTTTCGAACATCAATTTAACGTGCTAGACAATTTATCCAAAGTTTTCTTTTTTACCTCTTATTGGAAACTTCGCGCGTATCGAGGGAAAAATACACCTGCAAGGCTTTTCTTATCCAAAGTTTCGTAAATGAGTTTTTAACAAGTTTTTTTATGCAAAGTTTTTAAAATGGTAGTTTTCTTAACACTGTTGAGATTTTGCTGTTTGAGTCAAATAGGCAAAAATCTCTGAAGGATGACAACAATAGGGAATCAGTTCCTACTCCAGGTTGTTGGGAGGGAGTTAATGCCTCCTATATTTGATGTGAGGGAGTTATGAGGTTGTTAGATTCTCTATTCTATTTAATAGGCAACCATTCGGATGGTTTGCTAAGAGAGTTTGAGAGGATTTCTTGATGTAATCTCCAATTTATTTAATATATTCATGATGCCTATGTTTGGTGGACGTAGCCCAGATTGGTTGGGTGAACCACGTTAAATATTGTCTTATGTGTTTGATCTTCTGTTGTTTCTATTTGTTTGCTGCACCTGATCCAACAATTGGTATCAGAGCATGTTGGAGGTGCTTCCTGGAGGTGTTGGTGCATGTACGTGATATGATACATGGAGCGCTGAGCCTGGAACTGTTAGTGCGGTGCGCTGAGCAAAGCAAGGGAACAAATCGTTGCTGTGGGGAGCGTTGGCATTCGCTGATATACCTGGGGATTGTTGAGGTTGCAGAGTGATCGGTGGTCTGTTACATGTTGGAATGCCTGACAGTTTTGACCAAGAACTTTCTGGCCAGACGGAAGGTATGGAATTATAATTTTATTGCTCGTAGTAACCTATTTCTTCAGGAGCTCCAACTTCTAATGGTTAATTCTGGTAGTATTAAGCATCTGTGTTGGGGTTGGTTTATTGAGATTCAATTGTTATGTGCTCGGTCGAAGGGGTATATGTAAGTTCTCTCCCTCGACTGTTGTGGGGCATTTCAAGTCGCATTCTTTGCAGATATTGGAGTGGGATTTGAGGACTGTTGTCTCGGTCGTAGTCGAGTTTGAACCTGTGCAATTTTACCTACAGTCCATGCATTACTCTCATGGGAACTATTGTTCTGCGTCCACTCAATCTCTGCGTACGAATACGTGATCAAATATTATGCCTATAGTTTTTTCGTACAGGAAAAATTACAGTTGGAGTAGCCCACAAATTACAGGAGATTTCTTGATTATTTGCAACGCAGGAGTGCTGTGATGCCTAAATATCAGTCGCCCTTTTTTTAAAAGTTAAATACCAACCGCCGCCCATTTTTTTTTTAAAAAAGCTAAAAGCTAATTGGGGAGCCTTGTTTTTACATACAAGTATTCGATTGTTTTATTTTTTCACATAAAAGAATTAGTTTCTTCTTTTAGTGAAGAAAATAACACGATGGCTTTACAAGGGATATGTGGGCAGTTTAATGAAGCACATAGGATTAAATAATTAGTTTTTTTTTTTTAAAAAGCCATTAAAGGAAGAGTACGGAGTTATAAGGGATATGTAATATTGTTTTTTAAATATTAAATGGCTTTAAAAATGTAATGGGTTTTAATATTATTTGTTTTTGTTCTATTTAAAAGACAAAGACAGATAGGCATTGGCAATTTTTTTTTT